>JAVXUL010024071.1:0-11732 GCA_035590515.1 Trichilia minutiflora
GAAGTTTAGAAGTACCAAAATAGGACCCAAGCTGAGCTGTCTCGTAAAATTCATCAAATCCCGTAATCTAAAATTTTCCTGCGTTATGGCCTTAGCCGTTCCCAAGGCTTGTCTCTCAACTTAGAAAAACAGAGGCTATGCATCTTGCTTCCTGGCCCTTGCTCAGCCATGACCAAGGCTTGTGCCATGACATCCTGGAAAGATTTTTTTCAGTTCCAAAATCATCAAACTTTATCTTTTTCCAACTTCTTTTCATCATTGACCTGCTTAATATCACAAAAATATAAACTAGATAAAATCCATCCATTAAGCACAATTTATCACAATGAATTTAGGAAAATAAGTAAGAAAAATATGAATGAACTGCATACTAACATTAATGAAAATGTTTTTATGGAAAAACACTTCTCCCGTAATCACTTTTATATTTCTGTTTTTAATTGTAAAAAGAGTTAACGTTTGACATATAATAATTCTTTCCATAACAACAATAAATTTAATTACTAACATGTCTTCAATCCGTGGTTTGTTCTAACATAAGTTATTGGAAACCATGTTGTGATTTCTTCTAAACTCAATTAGCTCCTCCATTTTACATAAATCTTTTTATAGCTAAGTAATATATTAGTGATATGGACTGATAACGTGTAAAATTTTTGTTAGTAGTTTGTTAATTTAGGGAGTTAGTTTTATTTTGCATATTTGTATAAATATACTGGGCTTTGTATTGAGAAAGTGAGAATAATAAAATTTGTTTTGTCCTCTTCTTCTTCATCATCATCATTTTCTCAATGCTTCTTTGCTGTACGATGGTATCAGACTAAAACTTATTAATTTTTTTCAAAAATTAAGACTAATAAGAAGCAGAATTCTTAGGCCTAAATACCGATTCAACAAATTTAAGCTCAAATTCAATATTAATCATCATTAATGGCAAATTAAATTATGAGCCTCGTGCCAAAAACTTAGGAGTAATACGATAATTTTTTATTATAATTATACATATATTTATGCTTAATATATAAATAATTGACATGTCATTACGGTTCAATAATTATTTTGATAATTTAATTAAATTAGAATGAATTTTAAAGTTGTAAACGTAGGAACCTTAACGAATTAAAATATACAATAATATTCTAAGTAGGACTCCAATGATATTTTCTAATTTGGATGAGGATCTAAGTGAAAATATAGAAATTCATCAATTCGTCCAAATAAAGAGGTTAATTCATTCGAACGAAATTTTAAGAGACTCTTTGAATAAAAATTATCTAAATTTATTCAAACAAATCACTATTTGTTCGATCGAATTCATCAATTTGTTCAAATGAACCATAGTTCGTTCGAACGATAAAAACTAAGGCTATCTGATTTTTAAGACATCGAATGATTCGTTCGATTAAATTTATCAATTTATTTGAACAAACTCTGCGATTTGTTCGATCAAATGGACGAAAATCCTTATAAAATAACTATTTTACCCCTATCTAAAACTTTTTTCTTTATATTTTTTAAGGGTAAAATGATAATTTAACCTACCATTATAAATAAGGGGCTAAACCCCTTCTTTCCCCATGTTTTCTTTCTTTTCTTCCTTCCTTCTTTTCTCTCCTACAGTTCTCTCCTTGCTCTTAAAATCCATCTCACCATCTCTGCAATCTTTTAATTTCTCTTCAATTTCTTAATTAACTCAACATTCTAAACCTTCTACAAGCTTTGATTTGTTGAAAGGGGTAAGAAATCGCAAGCGACAGAAATTAGGGTTTACGTTCAAATTAGAATTTTTCAAGTTTTAGGCAAAATCAAAATATTCCCAAGGTACTAGAGGTAAATGATAACTTTTCTAATCTACTTTAAGTGTTTATTTTGCATTGGAACGATTTTGAATTTTTGGGTATTACTATACATCCATGAATTTATATTAGTTTAATTATAAAAACTTACGTTATAATGTGTTCTTTAAGACTTAGAATAGTTAGTTATGCAATATGATAACTAAAACTCAAGTTTGAAAAAATATGTATAAAGCAAAACAGTAAACGATTTACTGTTTCGACGAGAATTCATGGCTCATTCGTCATTTTCACTAAAATAGGCTAAAATGCATTAATTGGATCGTAAATTGAATGGATTATAGGTTTATATTATATTCAAATAGATAGAAGTTAAGTAATGGTCAAAAAACAAAAATTTTCTTAATTATACATATAAGTCGACTTTAGAATACTTGTATTATGACTCATTACGTGCATATAAATTTCTTTTATACTTCGGTAATGAGAATTAATGTGGTTATTGATATATATGTTTAAGCAACATTACTCGAGCAAGGAACTCACGAGAGATGCTGAGGAATAAGAGGAATTAGGGTGTGTTTATCCTTTCTAGACCGTGAGTGAATATCTTTATTCTTTTTATCACTTTTAAGATATATTTTCTTGATATTCTTAAATATTTACAAATGTTTTATAAAAGTTAAATTCTTATTGTGAGCCCCGTGTCTAGATTCCAAGAGCATAATGGTAATTTTATATTCTCATTGTTCATGCATCTGCATCTATCTCATACATCGTTTACGTGTCAACATGGTTTCGTATTTATTTTAAAGATCTAAATAAGGTATAATAGAGTTTTGAGATCATAAAATCGGGGACCTCAACATAATTAAAAGTTAGTTTTATTTTGAGTGGGATCCCAATAATATTTTCTAAATTTGAAGAACTCAAAAATGACCCCCCGCTACAGCAAGAATTTTATTCTCAACTACAGCGAGTTTGTCAGCAACCCCCGTTACAGCAAAAAATTTTATTCTCCACTGCAGCGAGAATTTTCTTCCGCTGCAACGTCGATTCACGAAAATGCCTCCATGTACCTTATTTAAAGGAACTTTCTCCCTCTTTTTCTCATTCTCTCCCTCTCCTTCGTTCTCTCTTCTATTCCAACCAAACCCACACCCATTTCTCTTGATTTCTTCAATTTCTTCTTGATTTCTTATCACATTACACACATTAAACACTCTATGGACTTTGATTTGGCATTTGGAGCGCAGACATAAAAAAGGAAAGCTAGTGTTTTGGCTTTTAGTTTGGGGTTTTCTGGGTTTAAGGTGAAATCGAAGCAAACCAACGATACCACGAGGTAATCGCGACGTTTCTAAGCTATCTACACCTTTCATTTTGTATTTTATCAAATTTTTATAAAATAGGTTTTACTGTTTATTCAGGTATATTTTGGCTAGATTTATCTCACACATTCGATTTTTATGCTTTATTTAGGTTGTAGTGAAGTCTGGTAAGTCGATAGAATAAGAGAAATACAAATTTAGAGAATTTTGATAAGTGTAAATAATAATCGGGTTACTATTTTGATAAGGGTGCGAAGTCCACCTATTGAAATCACAAAAAGAAGTCATAATACTCTATTTTAAATACAATGTGGGTTTTCGGTATTAAGAAATGGATGATTGGTTGGTTAAGGAGGGTTTTATTTGATTTCACGTATTAGTCAATTTTAAGAACCCCGGTTAGCATACATTGTACGCATAAGAGTCTTTGTTGTATTTTAGAAATATAAATTGACATGGTTTATCACATATATGTTTAGACAATAGTACGTAAGCAAGAAATTCACGTGACGTGTCGAGGAACGAGGGAAATTAGGAAGTGTATACCCTCTTTAAGTTGTGAGTGAACAATTATATATTTTATTATTTTAATACAAGCTTTTAATATTTTAAATTTACTTAAAAGTGTTTTATCGAGAAAAACTCATATGTTTAATGTTTTGGTTTTATATAAATGTTTGTATATATGTACATGGTTGAAAATATAAATGCTATTGTATTGATTTAAGGGCCAGAAGGCCTGATTTTATCTATGTCTAATGGATATATTGATGCTTGTGTTTTTGTTTTATTGCGGATCCATTTGACTTGTATGATATATGGATATTGTATGCACATTGGTGCATGATATAGATATTTGAATATATGTTGGTGATAACAACCAGGATGGATCGAGTTTATTCACTGTAGCTACAGGGTGAGATAGCTTAGGATCGGTTTGATAGAGAGATCGCTTAGGTGAGCAGAGACTTCACAGGTGAGGGTGGTGTATGGAATGTGTTATTGTGATGATTTGATGTGATTTGACCACCTTTGAGTCTCATCAGGTTAATCATAGATATCACCACGTGACTAATTCGAGACGAACGTCAGTAGTAGGCATGTTTTCTAACAAAACCTTGCATGATTTTATTCTTGCATATTGAATTAAAATTTTTATAAAACCTCTTCGTTTTCTTCTGCATACAAATCCACTGACGATCTCGAGATATCCAAGGTCAGGGTAATCTCTGAGAAAGAGAGTCATACCAATGATTTTCAATATATCCCTTTCAAAGTTTTCAAACTAAAAGAAATATTTTAAACCAGATTGTTTGATAATGTTTTCTAGCTATATTTTCTTATTAATATGGAATAAATGCTATTTATTTGTTTAGAGTTTCAGTTCACTCATTGAGTATACTCCCGTATACTCATCCCCCTTACTCTCCAATTTTAGGTTTAGAAAGCTTTGGGCAAGTTCAGTTGATGGTGATTTCTTCCAGACTTGGGGGTGCTTCAGGTATTCACATATTGACTCACTTGGTTGGGATATAGTCTACTGGATTTGTGTTTTTAAGAACTTATCGTGTTATTCATTTATTTTCCTGTGGATTGTAAAAGAAATTTGTAACTATACATTTTGATTTTATTGTGGATGGTTTGACTCCACAGTTTTTTATTTTGACGAATATTTTATAAATGGATGGATGTATATACATTTTGAAGTGTTTTGTGATTGCTTGAGAAATGGATTCGAAGTTTCGGTGTTTTGGATGAGTTTATATTTGGAAGTGTCTCATAATTATTTTCGAAATAGGTTTTGGTTTAAGCCTTATAGGCTCTCAAGGCGTATTATGGGTGATTGAATACCTCTTGGGTGTCTGTGGCAGTTGTTACGTATGGGACTCACGAGTTAGGACATGACACTTATGCTTATTGCTTTTGTTTTATAAATTTATTTATATAGGTTTATAATGAAATGCATTTGCAAAAATTGTGTTCAGAGGCCAATGATGAATGGACTTTTATTATGTATAACTTTTTATTTGATGTAGTGAAATTATGATTAATTTTACTTATTGTGATCTTTGTGAAATGTATGAAAATATGTATATTTGTTGATGATTACATTTATGAGGGTCAGGATTATTTGTTTACTATAGTTACAAGATAGTAGCATAGGACAGACTTGGCTAGAGATTGCCTAGGTTAGTGAACCACAGGCAGGACAGGTATAAGGGGATAATGATTGATAATTTGTGTGATGATTGCCCACCTGTAAGTTGTATCGAGGATAGTCATGTATGTTATCACGTGACTACTCGAAACTAATATCAATGGTGGACCGATTTTTAGAGTAAATCATGCATTATTTTATTTTTACCATTCTAAAGTGAATTTTTATAAACTTCATCATATTTTAAATTACATGAAAATTCACTGACGGTCTCGAGGTTACTCAGAGCCAAAGTAACTGTCGAAAAGGGTGACCAGCTTAATGATTTTGTCGTGATTCATGTTTTTAAAGTAAATAAATATTTTAAATGATATTTTTGTTATAATTTTCTACTTATTTATTTAAAAATGCGAAAATGGTTTATTTTAAAAAATTTTCATTTCAAAAGAACGTATTCTTATTTTAATACTTTTAGTTCTTTTATGGAGTATACTTTTGTATACTTACCCTCTTCAACTCTCAGTTTCAAGTAAAATCAAGTTAACGAAGCGATTTTGTATAGTGGTGATTCTTACATATATAAAAAGATTGAAGTATGTTTTTAACTCGACTCATATTTGCACATCTTAAGTCCATTACAGAATTGTATAAACTAATTGCATTTTGTATTAAACTTTCTAATACTTGAAATAGATTTGTAAATTTAATACTTTATATGATTATGAATTTGAGTTTTCTTGTTTATAATAACTTATTTTAATAATTTATAAATTGTATTATTAATACTTACACAAGGTTTATATATATACATAACTTTTAATTGTTTTTGCTTGATGAACTATGATTTGATTGAGATATTTTGACGTGATTAAGATTGAATTGAGAAACTACGAAGTTTGAGTAGTTTGAAAAGAAATAGTGAAAGTGTTTTTAAATGTTTAATTTTAAAAACAAGTTTTTTAGAAGTCTTATAGGCTCTTAATATATACTCAAAGGTTTTAGAGTACATATTGAGAGTTTGTGACTATTGTCACATGTGGGCCTCACAAGTCAGACTATAACATAAATACTTGATCGATCCAACTTGGTGGTATACAGATCTATAATTGATGATTCTCTCACTCCTGATTCTTGTATCATTCAGATAACTAGGTAATATTCTTCTATCACAATTATTGACAGGAGATAACTATACCTCTTGGAGTTAAGCCATGAAAATTGCTCTATCAGTAAAAAATAAGCTAATGTTTATTGATGGCTCTTTACCTAAAACTAACAGCAATGACATTAATCTTGAGAATTCTTGGACATGTAATAATAATATAGTAATCTCATGGATTTTAAATTCAATTTCTAAAAAGATATCTGGTAGCATAATATTTATTGAATCAGCTCATAAAGTTTAGCTTGATCTCAATGATAGATTTTAGCAAAGTAATGGTCTTAGGATATTTCAGTTAAAATAAGAAATAATGAATTTCAATTAGAGTCAAAATACTGTTAGTGTTTATTTTACAAAGCTGAAGACATTATAGGAAGAATTAAGCAATTTGATACTAGCTTATACTTGTGAAAGATGTATTTGTAATAGAGTTAAAGATCTGAATTTCTACCACCAGATGGAATACATAATGTCCTTCTTTATAGGCCTAAATGATTCTTTGGCTTAGGTTAGAGGTCAAATATTGTCTATGGATCCTATCCCTTCTATTAACAAAATATTTTCTTTAATGACGCAAAAGGAGAGACAAAGAGAGATTGGTTTTCAATTAAACTTAGAAAAGGATTCTGTCAATACTATAACATTTGTTACCAAAAATGAAGATGCTAATAGGAGTGGAGTAGAGAATAAAAGACAAAGGAAGGAGAAACCTTTTTGCACTCATTGTAATTTATATGACTATACAATTGAAAAATGTTATAAACTTTGTGGGTATCCCCTTAACTATCAACAAAAATAGAAGAATCAAAAGAACATTGTTGTTAATCAAGTTTCCAATTAGTCTAATGCTAATGTTGAGACTGAAGCTCATGATACAAGTATTATAATTTTTTTTTAGAACCTAAGTAATACACAACTTCAATAACTATTGGCTATTCTATCTAGTCATATGTCTTATGTAGCCAAGGTCGATAACCAACAGGAATCTAGAGAACCTTCTTTGTCATACTTGTCAGGTATATGTTTTTCCATTTTTATGGTTCTTGCTTTTCAACCTTCAAGTATTGGATAATAGACTCAAGGGCATTCAAATATATATGTTCAAATCCTACTGCTTTTACCTGTATGAAGCCAATACAAACTTCAAGGTGACTTTACCTAATCAAACTAGTCTTCTAATCAAGTTTTATGGAGATGTTAAGCTGGATTCAAAGTTGATTTTGAAAGATATTTTATTCTTACCTGAATTCAAAATTAATTTGTTATCTGTGAATGTTATTATCACTAACGCTTAGCTTACGATCAATTTTTTTTATGATCACTTTACAATTCAAGAATATGATTGGCAAGAGTAGTAAAATAAAATATTTATCTATTCTATATACAGATAAGTTTCGTGTTGAAGTATTCAATATTCATGTTAATAATGTTTCTGTTCATACTTGGCATAATAGGCTTAGCCATTTATCTTTCAAGATACTAGATGCTTTATAAGGTCAATTACAATATACAGTTTCTAAGAAGAATAAAGACCATTGTGTTGTTTGCCTAATAGCTAAGCAAAGAAAGTTATCCTTCGTTTTTAATAATAACATGGCTAAGTCTCTATTTGATTTGATCCATTGTGATATTTGGGGACCATATCATATGAGTTCTCATTCTGGTCACAAGTATTTTATTAACTTAGTAGACAATTATATTAGGTTTACTTGGATTTATTTGCTTCAGCAAAAATCTGATGTTTCTACTATTATTCCTAGATTTTTGTTACATGGTTACTACTTACAAGATCAAACAATTTATATTTGATAATACTAATGAGTTAACTTTTATTGATTTTTTTGAAGATCATGATGTGATATATCAATTATCTTATGTAGAGAGACCTTAGCAAAATTCTGTTATTGAAAGAAAACACTAATATTTATTGAATGCTGCTAGAGCTTTGTATTTTCAATCTTAAGTGCCTATTCATTTCTAAATTGAATGTGTATTAATAACTACCTTTTTAATAAATCAAACTCTTTTTTGATGTGCTTTTGACTCTTTGCTCGTGTAACAATTTGACACAAGGATTTTGATGGATCAAAAATTCAACAAAAAAGTAGGAAAAGAAAAGAAACTCTTTATAGCTATAAGAGAAAATGAAGAAGAAATGATAAAATATGCCGAGGAAAGGATTTAACGTTGATAAGTATACGACGCCACAACATAAAATTCAATTTGTAGTCGCCACGCTCCTTTGGCACTAAAGAACGATAAGACACTCAATTCAGTCTCTTAAAAAAAACAAATATTGAGAGAAAACTTGTTCAAAGCAAAAAAAAAATAATCTTATTCATCTTTCAATAAATTCACAAGGCCCTTTTTTATAGAGAGGGCTTATATGCATAATTGGCTAAAATTACATAGATAGAAACTCTAATTAATGTAGAGTAAACAAGGAAACAAATAATTCAACAATTAAGATAATTGACAATTAATAGGTTTATAATTGGTGGCAATTAGCCTTATTGGATTTCAATCAATCAATTTCCTAGTTACCATCTTTGTTACATTCCCATGAGATACATTGAATCTGGCATATTACTTGGGCATTTTCAAATATATTATGGGCTTTTTCTAAAATTGGATGTCTAGCCCACTTCCAAGTATTTATGGTCATATACTTTATTAGGCTTGACACAATTCCATACGAAAATAATTTGAGCTGCTCAATTGATACTCCTTGTAATTGATCCTTCAAATCTGAAAATAAACTTTCATTAACTCCAATATCTGGTGTAAAGTCTAAGCTAACAAGTTCGGCTTTTAACTCTTTTGATTTTGCATGTGTGAGAGGACCATAATGCACATCATCTTCCTTAGGTTAGTTTTGATTTGACCTCAAATCAGGAACTTCAAAGTCTTCTAAGTATAGAGAGAGGTCTTTGACATTGAATGTGGCTGAAACACCGTACTCTCCAGGTAGGTCAATCTTATAAGCATTTTTGTTAATTTTTTCAAGTACTTAAAATGATCCATCTACTCGTGGCATTAGCTTTGACTTTCTTTTATCTGAAAATCGATCTTTGTGTAGGTGGATCCATACGAGGTCTCCTGGGTAGAACCATAATGATTTATGATAACGGTTTGCAGTCTTGACATACTTTTCAATTTTTCCTTCAATAAGCTTTTTCACTTGTTCATGCAATCTTTTCACGAACTCAGCCTTTTTTTCACCATTTGGATTCACAAAATTTTTATTTGGAAGAGGAATTAAATCAAGCGGAGTTAAAGGATTGAAACCATACACAATTTCGAATGGTGAATGCTTTGTAGCACTATAAATACTGCGATTGTAAGCAAACTCCACATATGCTAGACATTCATCCCAGTCCTTTAATGCTTGCTTATAATAATTCTCAAAAGCATCCCTGATGTTCAATTAACTACCTCGATCTGACCATCAGTTTGTGGGTGATAAGATGTGCTAAAAAGAAGTCGAGTACCAAGTTTCTTCTAAAGTGACTTTCAAAAATAGTTAAAAAACTTTGTATCTCTATCTAAAATGATGCTTTTGGGAATTCCATGAAGTCGAATAATCTCTCTAAAAAACAAGTTGGCTATGTGAATAGCAACATTAATCTTTTTGCAAGTAATAAAGTGGGTCATCTTTGAGAAGCAATCCACAACCACCATAATAGCTTATTTTCCATATTAAGTTCTTAGAAGGCCCATCTTAAAATCCATACTCACATCAGTCCAAGGATGGCTAGGAATTGATGGCGGTATATAAAGCTCATGCCTTTCTTCATGGCTCTTAGCCCTCTTGTATATGGCACACTTTTTTAGAATTTGATGGACATCATGTATCATACTTGTGAAACCCATCCCTTAGTATTTTGGGCATATTAATAAATCCCTCAAGAATGTTCATATATGTCTTTGTGATTAGATTATGCACGAGAGGGTATAAAACTTGAAGGAGTGTCTGGGATAAGATTTTGGTGTTAGATTTAAGCTTATAGGAAAGATCTAGATTTTTGACCCCAAAATCATCTCCAATTGAGTTCCTATCATTTTTATAGAGCTCGGAGAGAGCTTCGTATTGATATATTATAAGTTTCGAGCGGATATCCGAGCAAAAAGTTATGGCTAGTTGAAGTTATAGTCCTCGAAAGAAGGACCAGAAGCAAACGTATCGATATGTTTAAGGAAACGTATCGATACGTTTGGGGAAACGTATCGACACGTTGAGGTAGTGGCCAAGGGTATCGAAACCTTTGAGGAAGGTATTGATACCTTTACTGTTAGGGCCAAAGGTATCGATACCTTTGGTGAAAGATATCGACACCTTGAAGCTTGATGAACAGTAAATAGTGCCTAACGTATCGATACGTTGACAAGGGATATCGAAACGTTGGTGATGAAGATTGAACCCATTTGCGACAAAAGGTATCGATACGTTGAGGAAGGTATCGACACCCTGCAGACTTATAAACAGTGTTTTGGCCAAACGTATCGATACGTTGTGAGAAAATGCCAAAGGTATCGATACGTTCTCAAACGTATCGACACTTTTGAGGGATTGCACAGTATATATGCTTGGGGACAGGTAGTCTTCCCCATTTTAAAATCTTTGCTTCTCTCTCTACCAAAAACAGCAGAAAACTCTCTCTCACACCCATGAACTGATCTCCCTCATTTCTTCACGAAACTTCGCCATTCCAGTTCCTATGAACTGAGAATCGACACCAGAACTCAGAAATACCCTCTGATCGGAGTTTCACGCGATGGTTTTTGAGGAATCATGAAGTAAAAGTGACGGTGAACAGTAGTTGAGTAAGGGAATCGAGTAAAGAGGGACTCAGAACACTTTTACCATCTTGGGTAAGTTCATCCCTCAGTTCATTTCTCCATTTTCAGCCTCTGATGCGTGAGAATCGCAAGATTAGGTTTTAGGGTTACTGTTCACGAAACCTTAAAAATTAAGGGTTTTCTAATTTGTCGATGGTATTAATAAATTGGAGATCTTGGATAGCTTATAGTGTTGAAATTAATGAGAAAAATATATTTAGAGCGAGGTTCGTGTGAGAATAGTAAGAGAGAGAGAGAGGGAGAAAAAGAGGTGCGAGAGTAGCATGAGCATTCATTGTATCATGCACGCACATTTTGACTTGTTTTTGCATGTGTATCCAGGAGCGGCAGCTGATGAGTACATAAAATTGTATGTGTATTAAGAGTTAAATTTATCATTTTACACTTAATGTATGATTAACTCTCTCCATTTATGCATATTTCTA
>JAVXUL010024102.1:0-11731 GCA_035590515.1 Trichilia minutiflora
ATGAAAAGACTTTTTATAAAAAGTCTTTTTGCATTTAAAGTATAAAAAAGATCTTTTTAAAAAGCTGGGAAAGAGGAGCTTTCTCTTCTCTTCTCATTAAATGTACAGATAATACTTGTTTTATTCTAAAAATATCCTTCTTAACTCCTTCTTTAAAATATTTTACTTTAATTAAATCAAATACCCTTTATAATAATTTTAATAAAAAAGAGATTATTTTATTAATTATACCAAACAGTTTTAGAGAAAAATCTTATCTTAATTTTAAAATCTTTTTTTTTAAGAGAAGCAAAAACCAACTTTTAAGCATTTAAAAAGCTACCTCAAACAGGCTCTTAATAATATGGGATAAAGAGACATATTCTCACAAGATCGATGTTTAGGTCAAACTACCATTTGTTACTTCCTTGATTAATTACCAACTAACGCTTTTATAACGTAGTGATCTTAAACCCAAATCGATTATATTTGATTCTTGAAATCGTAATTCGATAATTTAATAGTTATTTATGTTTGACTTTTCAATCGAATTTGAATTTAAGTATAAACAGAGTTGGAATATAATTATATAAAAAGAACATTACAGATGATAAATTTGATAATTTTGAAAGGTATGTTTGAAATTAAAATGTCGTTAAGCTGTAGCAATATTAATACAGCAAATTAAAATTCAAGGTCAAAAACTATTCCTGTTTAACTTAATTATCTCAAATCATATATATTTTATTTTACTCGATCTTTCTACCACACGTATAGAGTATTAACGACTCTGCTTGTACGAGAATGATATTTAATTAATCATTGAATTATATTTTTAAACTTAAAAAATATAATAAAAGGTTAAAAATTATGAAATTGATGTAGTGCTGTTATCTCCTTTCTAAACTACCTCCCTTTCCCATCGTCGCACAATTTCCCTATCCAACCCTCGCTTCATCTCATCGCATGAATTCCCTCACTACTTAGACAATAAGAATAACAATAACGACTCGACTATAACTTCTTTAACCATCAATTCTGATCATTCTTTGCATTTTGGCTCTAATCTCAGTTAATTGATTTTGTTTTATTAGTATCCGGATATTAAAAAGCCAATTTCTTTTGTTTGGGTTGAGTTGGAGATGTGAAAAGAATAAAAAAGAGACCAATATTTTTGTCAAGATTAACTTCGATGGCTTCCATGTCTTTTGATGGCAGAGATTTATTTGTGAAAATGACCATTATATGTACTTAAACATTGTTTTCATCAGAGATTTATTCTAACATTGGTTGAACACAACTTGCTGTGATAGAGTTATCTTATTCAGTACTACGGGAGATTATTTTATGTTAAGATTATCTTATATTATAATAGTTATCTTAGTTAATGTAAATCTTTATATTCATGTATAATTAATCTCAATAAATATAAATAATTCATCTTTTATTCATTTTTTCTCTATCATATCAGAGCTAAAATTATTATTTTGAAAAAATCTTTTACCAATTTTCTTTTTGGTGCATACACCATCATTACCAAAATTTGCTATCAACATTCTATTTGATGGATTTTACTCGTCATTCATCATGGCGGTGCATCCCTTTTATACACCAACTTCTTCAATATTAATATTGGTTGTCAACGCTGCTATTGCTGTATTATAGTGACCTTCTACAGATTTTCTATAGCTTTGTTGTTGTATTGTGGTTGCTTTTATGTACTAACTTCTTCAATGTTAATTGTCAATATTATTATTACTGTATTATAATTGCCTTCATACACCAACTTCTTCAATGTTGGTTATTAATACTATTACAATTGTATTGTGATTGTTAACATTGTTACTCCTGTATTGTGGTTACTTTTTGCAGATTTTCTATAATTTTGTTGTTGTGCAAATTTTCTACAATTTTGTTGCTATGTTGTTCTTATCTTCATATACCAACTTTTTCAATATTGGTTGTCGACATTACTATTGCTATACTGTGATTACTTCTAAAATTTTCTACACTTTTGTTGTATTATGGTTATCGCTACTGCTATGTTGTGATTGTCTTTTACAAATTTTTTACGACCTAGTTTTCAAATTCAAATTAATAAATATTTTATAACATTGAGTTTGAGAAGGGATGTTAGAGTTATTTTATCCTAATTAGAGTTATGGTTAGTTGTTAAGTATATCTAATACTATATGATAAGTAAGATAAATTTATCTTATTTTTAATTTATCTTATATTAAAATAATTATCTTAAATATTAAATAAATCTTTATATTTATGTATAAATAATCTCAATAAATACAAACAGTTCATCTTCTATCAATTATTTTTTAGGCTGGAAAAAATTCTCATCATATAGTTGAGATGACTTATAAAGCTTTTGCCAGGGCTCAACAGAGTATGATCCACACCGCCATGGGACAATACCAAGGTTGTTATATTTCTGAAATAAATTTGTATAAACCTTATAAACATCTTCTATAATTGATTAGAACTATGATTAGATACAAGGCTTCGTTATGAGTTTTATTAATTATTTTCAAGTGGATGATGTCTAAGATAATTGCATTCTGAAATTCATTTTTCTGTTTCTCAATTTCATTTTTGTTTTCAAATATGTTTTTTTTATTATTTGATTATTTGGTACATCATTAAAAAAATGAAGGTTTTGTTTTAAATTTTAATTTTTTTCCTTGTGATATTAAAGTATTGTCAGTTGACATTAAGATTTCTATAACATCACGCACACTGAAATCACATCTAAGGTTCGATTGACATCTGTTTTACGATTCAAAAGGGGTTCCACTACGATCTTGATACTTCATGGGCACCATGTATTACAGGCCTGTTTATATAGCCTAAATGTGATCATGTAAGGTTTACATTATCATCTTCAACAGTATATGCACTGAAACGCTATCAAAAGTTGATGTGTTGCTCCAGTTAGGCAGTGCAATGCGCTGAGACGCTATCATCAGTTGACATGTTGCTCCAGTTAGGCAGTGCAAGAGCTAATAAAATCTTCTGATCTGTTTTGGACATTCTGGTTAGTTAGCAGTATTCAACATGCACAAATACGAAGGGCAGTTTCTGTTTCTATATTTATTTTTTGTACTGTTAACGTTGAAGAGTAAAACAATCTTGTCTTCTGGATGGTTAATTTATATGTATTGTGGACATTTTAGAATCAGAACAGTTTGCTTGTAAACAACAATTTATTTCACCATTTATCCTAATCAACGTGGATCCGTTTTAAGCGTTATTTGCTGGTGTTGGAATTGTTAAGCTTCAATTCATTTGAGAAAAATTGCATTGGGGAAAAGCAGCCTGGATTTATTGTTCTGAGATATACAGCTATGTACAAACAAATTAAACCGATAGACATCGGAAAGTGATGGTAAGTTACTACATAAATTCTTCAGCTGCGTCTAAATCATTTAATATTTCAGTCTTCCCTTCTTCTGGAAGTAGAGCAGATGGACATTCCTTTGAGTAGAAGCTGGTCGATGATCTCGTTGCTTTCACTAGCTCATTAGCCACTGTCTGCTGTCCCCTCCAATTGCTCAAATGGTCTCAATTTGACTACTTTGCTGCATCTGCATTCCGCCTAATTTAGTTATATCTTTAGGATCTTCCTTTTAAGGACTTGTGTAATGTCTTCACCAACTCTCTTGCGGACTTCAAGTAAGCCTTTGGCAGTACTTTATCAGATTTTGTTTTCTCATTTGGACCAAAGGGTGAAAGAATAGGGGTCACGAATAGTTTAATAACCTCTCAAAAGAAGAAGACAACAGAACTTGTAAATAAAGAACACAAGTTTTAATGCTCTTGCAGACACTCTCTAGAAAAGTAATCTCACAATATACTCACAATATATCTCAAAGATAGGAAATAATACTCGGTATAGAGAGCAAGCAATAGAAGAGAAAAAGCTGTGAAGGATTATTTTATTCGATGCTCATCATTGTCTTTATATAGGCTGATGGCTTAAATGGTACACTTGTACGTTTGCCACACTTCCACCGCAATTACAAGATAATAGGAGAACATATGACTAGCCATTAGACTCGGTAATAAACTACCCACTCCGTCCATGACTAGATGATAGGAAATAAGTGACGTGAAACAACTACAGACTCGATACTAGCACCTATAATCACGAATCCAAATGCATAAGACTCAGGATAACACAAACCAATGATGACCATTAACAAATAATTAAATTAACTGTGCGATAAACTTGGTCAAAAGAGACCCATGAGCTGGTGTTGATTTGTTCAATACTCCCGCCTCAACACCAGATTCTACTTTGTTCGTCATGCCAAGATGATAACAGAAACTTGCGAATTTATTGCCAGTCAAGCCTTTCATAAACAAATATGCAGCTTGCATCTCTGTTCTAACATACAAGAATCCAATTTCTCTTTGCAAGACTTTCTCCCTGATAAAATGATAATGCACCTCCCACATGCTTAGTTCGTGCATGAAAAATTGGATTTTTTGCCAAACATATTGCTGACAAATTGTCATAATACAAGAGAGCTGGACATTTCGTTGGCTAATGCAAGTCTTCCAACAGTTGCATAAGCCAAGTGTTCTCTTGAGCTGCCATCGCCGTTGCTTGGTATTCCACTTCTTTGGTTGATAAAGACACTGTTAGCTGTCTTTTTCTACATCAAGAAATTGTTCTGAACCCAAGCATAAAAACATATGAAGTAGTTGAGTGTTAGGTATCATGATCTCCTGCATAATCAACATCACAATAGCCAACTAGCTTGCAATCTCCACCTTTCTTATACATAACACTATAACCAAGCGTCACATATCTCAGAATTCGAAGAACTACTTCCAAACGAGGTTTCTTTGGATTTTGCATGTAACAACTCATTACACCAACTGTAAAAGAAATATCCGATCTTGTTAAAGTTAAGTAGATAAGAGAACCCACCAACTGTTGATACATCATAGCATCTTCTAAATCTTTCCCTTCACGAGCACACATTTTAGTGTTTGGCTCCATTGGCATCAAGATTGGCTTGCACTTGAGCATTTTAAACCTCTTCAATAAATCTTTTGAATACTTTTGTTGATGTAGAAATATTCCTTCTTGAGTACATTCGACTTCTGGACCAAAAAAATGCTTTAGTTATCAAAGGTCTTTCATCTAAAAGCGAACTGACAAATTCTCCTTGGTTTGAAGAATTTCTTCTTCATAATCTCCTGTGATGATTAAATCATCCACATATACCAGCACAATAGCTAGCTTCCTTCCTCTAGCTTTGAAAAACAAACTAGAATCTGCAGATATCATTGAATAATCACTATGAGTAAGAAACTCAGCAATCTTACCATAGCACGCTCTTGGTGCTTGCTTTAATCCATAAAATGCCTTTCAAAGCTTACACATATAGTCAGGATTATCTTGACTCTGAAAACCTATTATTTGATTCATGTAAATATCCCTATCCAACTCTCCATGCAAAAATGCATTCATCTGTCATAGATTCCAATCTTCGCAGGCTGCAAGTGCAAGTAGGACCTGTACTGTTGTAAGCTTTGCAACTAAACTAAGTATTTCATCATAATCTAGTCCGTAGTGCTGAAAAAACCCTTACGCTACCAAACAAGCCTTGTACCGTTCAATCGTTCCATCTATTTAGCACTCTATCTTGTAAACCCATTTGCAGGAAATAGGCTTAACATCTTTTGGTTTTTGAATGAGCTCCCAAGTCTGATTTCTATTTAGTGCAGTAATTCCTTCCCCCATAGCTTTAATCCACTCCAAATTTTGAGATTCTTCCTTAAATGTCTCTAGTTCTTTTGCATTTACTTCTTCTACTATAGAAACATTAGCATACTTGGGATTTAGTTTTATGCTTCTTGTTGATCTTCTGAGTGCAGTTGGTGTATCTACTCTACTTGACTCATCTTCTTTCCTTGGCCTTTGGTACTCTCCTGTTTGCCAAAGACTCTAAGTTACGCCTTCTTCGACATCTCCACCATCGTCTGCAACCTCAGCTTCACCTGAACTCAACTTGATTTGAGAAGATTCTGACATCTTCTTAAAAATATTTGAGTCTGGTAATACTTCTTTGTTTGAAGACCACCATAAGGAAGCTTCATTGAACACCACATTCCGAGATGTATAGCAATTTCCAGTTATTGGATCATAATATCGTCACCTTTTTCTTTGATTATCGTATCCTACAAATACACCTAACGGTTATTTTCTCCATCTTGCTATGTAAGTGTTCAGGTATAAATACATAGCATACACATCCAAAAACTCAAAAATGACTAACACTAGGCTTCATGTTCTATACTTTTCAAAAGGTGAGAGAAAATATAACCTTTGTTGTTGAGGAAGTCTGTTTATCACGAAGGCTCAATCTTCATCCCAAAATCATCCCAGAACATTCTTTGCATGAAGCATACTTCGACATACTTCTGTCAGGTGCCTATTCTTCCTTTTTGCTATGCTATTTTGCTATGGAGTGCTGGCACATATGGATTGATGGCGTATTCTGCATTCGCGAAGGAAATCTGAGAACTCATCTAAGGTGTACTCTCCTCCTTTGTCAGTGCTTAGACAATGAACTCTTTTATCAACCTCTGCTTTCGATTCCTTCTTTAACTCTTTGAACTTTTAAAAAATGTCTCAGATCTTTCCTTTATAAAGTAAACCCATACATACCTCGAGAAGTCATCAATAAAGGTCACCATGTACTTCATTCCACTAATGGAGGCTTGCTTAACTAGTCCAAACACATTGGAACGATTCAACTCTAATAGTTCCCCCGCTTTAAACTTGCACTCTTCGTACAGTAACTGGTACACTTTTCCATATTGACAGCCTGCACATATGATGTCTATTTTTACTTCAAGTTGTGGAAGTCCCTTCAGCATCAACCTCTTCATCATCACATCTAGCTTGGAATAGCTAACGTGACTTAATCGCATGTGCCATAAGTTTGTCATCTTGTTCTTTCTCGTCTTGTCTACGTATGTGATTTCTACAGACATAACGTAGACTGACTCTAGTCTTTGTTCCTTCATCACCGGCTCTTCTATAATCTCAAGATCTTGATAAATCTTCACATCTTGTAGACTAAAAAGAACAAAATGGCTAGAAGATAATTGTGCCATCGAAAGAAATTTTTTCTTCATACCTGGGATGTGATAGATATTTTGAAGTGGCACCTCATTAGTATTATAAGGTTTGATGACATTCCGTAAGTGCTCTATACCAACAGAAGCAAAGGGAACTTCAAGGAGTATACTGGCAGTAGATCAAAAAGAAGTGATAATAAGGTAAAGAATCATCAAAGCAAAGAAAGCACTTAGTTAGAGGGAGCTTCAAAGAATCACAACAACAACAAAAAGTTTAAAGGGAAGTGCTACAATTACGGGAAGAAGGGTCATACGGCAAAAGCTTGTCGGTCAAAGAAAAAGCCAGTGGAGAGTAATATTACTACTTCTAAAAACGAAGATGAATGGGATGCAGAGGCATTGCTGCAGAAGAGGTGGAGTTAAGTTTAACGACAATATTTGAGCATATTAACTATGAAAAAGATTGGATCATTGACTTAGGATGCTTAAACCATATGACTGGTAATAAAGAAAAGCTGTAGAATTTGTCAGAGTATAAGGGAAGTTGAGTGGTGATGACAGCCAACAACTGATAGCACACATCGGTAATACAGTAGTCTCTCTCCCAAACTTCCTTCAGGGTTTTGGCATCACGTATATACTCTAGCACATCTTCTTTGATTATGGTTTTCAAAGTGAACATTGCTTTGCCCGCTTTAATTCTCCACTTTCATAAGGTATCATTCGTATCTTCTACATCCAGCGATGTAATCTCACTCCTATTTACTACCTCCCACAAGTCTTAGCCTTGAAAGTAGGACATCATACAATTAGACCAAGAATTGTAGTTTTGGTTGTTGAGCTTCTTGATTCCACCAACAACTTGGAGATCACTCATCTCGATAGCAGAAGAATTCTCACTAAATTAATGTCCATAAACATGTGGCTTTGATACCAGATTGTTGAAAGAATAGGGGTCAATAATAGTTTAATAACCTCTCAAAACAAGAAGACTACAGAGCTTGTAAATAAAGAACAGAAGATTTAATGCTCTTGCACACACTCTCTAGAATAGTAATCTCACAATATATCTGAAAGAGATAAAATAATCCTCATTAGAAAGAGCAAGCAATAGAAGGGAAAAAGTTATAAAGGATTATTTTATTCGATGCTCATCATTGCCTTTATTTAGGCCGATGACTCAAATGGTACATTTGCACGTTCGCCATATTTTCACTGTAATTACAAGATAATAAGAGAATATATGACTATCCATTAGACTCGATAATAACTACCCACTCTGTCCATGATTAGATGATAGGAAATCAGTAACGTGAAACAACTACAAACTTTAACTAGCACCTATAATCACAAATCCAAATGCATAAGACTCGAGATAACACAAACCAATGATGACCATTAACAAATAATTAAATTAACTATGCGATAAACTTGGTCAAAAGAGACCTGTGAGCTGGTGTTGATTTGTTCAATAATCTTAGCCATTTGACTTATCTTCAGCTTGAACTGTTAATAGAGTTAAGCTATAGTTTAGAGTCAGAATAGCAACCAATAAACCACTATTACACAATATGGCATACCGATAACTTGATGCAGTTTCTTGAGATGGCAGCATAACATGACTTCTGAAATGCAATTTATCTGCAATGATGCAGAAAAATAAAACTAAAAACTAAAATTCATATCAAAATGGCAAGGATTCTAATCTAAAATCGAGTAGTCACTGGTTATAATTATAATGCTTTCTACTTTCTAACTCAATTGTACATTTATTTTGTATGTCTTTTCCTCTTCTATTTTTGAAGATTCTAGTCTTGCATTTGCTGTTCAATTTATTTTCTTAAAAATGCTAAAATAAAAACTAGTTTGAGATTGAATTATATACAGGCCACAAGATATAACAAACCCGTTCTTTTAAAAGAAACTGAGCAAGCGCAAATGAGGCAACTGAAACAATGTCCATAGTTTGATTCTCACATAACATATTAAATGAGTAGCCAAGCCAAAAATGAAAATTTTTTAAGAAATTTAACTTACATGCAGTGTTAGATTTGAGAATTCTCTTGATGGTACTTGTTAAGTAGTGATCATAGTATATCAAGAGAAGCAATCTGAAATAAGAAGAAGCTAAACCAAGAAGCTTAAGCAAGTTGTAGGATTCTTGAGCAATTTGCAAAAAACTGAAAACAAGTTGAAACAGAAAGTTGGATAACATCTGGTTAAGTTAGAGGAGTGAGTTAGTTGAAGGGTATTATAGTCAATGAGTAGGAAGTTGTTAAATGGTTGTCAAAAGGGAGGTTAAGTTTGTTTTTTACTCTGTTTTGGTTTAACAACTTCGGATTGTAAAAATATATACATACACACAGCAATAGAAGTATTCTTCTGGAATTTCTTTCTACTCATTTTTTTTATTTTCTTTCTTTATTTTTTCTTTGCTCATTTTCTTGTGGAGTTCGTAGATATGTCAATTTTAAAGTTTCTGGTTTCTAGTTTTCCCATAAATTGCTATTGGTTGCTAAAGTGTGTTCTTGGTGTTAAATGTAATCAATGTTGATTGTTTTCTTTGGTTTTATGAATATTCTTAATTCAAGATTGTTGGTTCTTTCTTGATTGTTCTTTTAAAATTGTGGTTTGTCTCGTTTGAGTTTTGGTTATTGATCCTGGACAAGTGGTATCAAAGCTCAGAGTGAGAAGATTAACTGGACAGTTAGAATTATAGAGACGATTCCTTAGTATTGATCAGAATCTTAAAGGTAGAATATGATGCAAACCAAATTTACAATTGAAAAGTTTACAAGGGAGAATGACTTCTTTCTCTGAAAATTTAAAATAAGAGCTTTCTTGGAGCATAAAGGTTTGGATCATGCTCTGAAAGTTGAAGAAGCATAGGTTGAAAGCAAAGAACTCACTAATGCAAAACTAAAAGAAATTCATAGGAAAGCTAGGAGTGATCTAATTCTCTCTCTCTCGGATAAGGTACTCAGGGAGGTATCTAAAGAGACTATTGTTAAGGGAATTTGGCAGAAGTTAGAGGAGCAATTTCAGTAAAAATCTATAGCTAAGAGACTGTATTTGAAGAAGCAAATGTATGCTTTGTATCTGAAAAAGGATGGCTTGATTGAAGATTATCTTGACAGGTTCAACAAGTTGATAATGGATTTTGAAACTGTTGATGTGAAGGTGGAGAATGAAGATCAAGCTTTGCTTATTTTAACCTCACTATCAACATTATGTGAGCACTTCATTGATACACTACTTTATGGAAAAAGTTCTCTTTCTATGGACGATGTTAGAAATGCACTCAATTCTAAAGAATTAAACAAGAGAAGTCAACACAAAAAAGGGAACTCGAAAGAAAGCTCAAATGTAAGAAGGAGATCTGAGAAGAGAGGAGAAAAGACAAAGAGGAGCTACAAATCAAGAAGCAAGAAGCAAGAACTTGAGATGTTTCTAGTGTCATAATAAGAAGGGTCATTTTAAAAGGGATTGTCCTAAGAAGATGTAGCAAAAAAACTTGAAATCATCTGGAAAGAAACCTAATTCAACAGTAGTTACAGAAGCCAATTTCTAAGAAGTTTTTCTCTTGATGGCATCACCAGAAAATAGACTATAAATTGGAGAGTGGATACTTGATTCTAGATACATATACTATATGTGTCCAAGTAAGTCCTCTTTTTATAAGTTAGATCTTTGTAATTTGGGCAAAGTCATTTTAAAAAATGATATGACATGTAAAGTCAAAGGTATAAGGACTATTAGAATCAAAATTGACAATAAAGCTCTGGTAGATTTACAGTAGGTTAGATATGTTCTAGGCCTTAAGAGAAATCTAATTTCACTTAGCATGTTAGAGTCTGTGGGATGTGTATTTAAAATTGAGAATGGATTGTTTAAGGTGAGTAAAAGAGCTTTAGTTATTATGAAGGCTGAAAGAAAGAATGGATTATATGTAATGCAAGGGGAAGTAATTACAGGTGATGTAATACTGCTGGTCTGTCCAAGAAAAATAATCTGATGTTGTGGTATCAAAGGTTAGGCCACATAAGTGAAAAAGGTCTGCTGGAACTTAAGAAACAGAATCTATTAGGTAATGTAAGTTGAGTTTTTTGTGAGTATTATATGTATGACAAGTTTTGATCAAAGCAAACATGTTACAAGTGAAGTTTTAGATTACATCCACTCATATGTTTGGGGGCCTACACAAATAGTATCTTTGGGAAGAGCTAGGTTCTTCATAATTTTGATTAATGATTACTTACGTAAGGTATGGATTTATACCTTAAAGAGTAAAGATCAAGTGTTTAATAAGTTTGTGGAATAAAAGAACCAGGTTAAAAATCAGAAGCATAAGAGAGTTAAGATGCTGAGGACTAATAATGGCTTAGAGTTCTGCAATATCATGTTTAACAATTTGTACAAAGAGCATGATCTTTAAAGACATAGGATAGTGAGTTACACACCTCAACAAAATGGTGTGACTGAGAAAACGAATGGGCTACTACTGTCACACCCCGGTAGTCGGGATCGTGATGGCATGGGAGTAGGGATATCCCACCCCCACAAGCCTCAGACAGACGTGACCGACAACCTGTAATGCAAATAATATGTATGCAATTCGAGATGATAAACCAAGGGCTTCGTG
>JAVXUL010024113.1:0-11731 GCA_035590515.1 Trichilia minutiflora
TTTAGATACACAGATATGTAATAATAGAATAAAATACATTAATATAAAAATATCATGATACATAATAAATAAATATCCAAAATCATTATTGGATCTTACGGCATATAGACACTGAGTTTAGTATTTTAATATTCTGTGAGCCCTGATTTGGTCGGGATTAGACAATGGAGGGATATTATCCACATGGTACATACAATCAAAAGAAAATGATTTAATGAAAATTTTCTTCATTATAGTTTAGGAACTATAGAATATTGTTACATATTAACCATAATCGTTAAGCATTTGAAAAGTTCATAATGGAATCGACAAGATCGATTTTAACTCACATCTATAGTAAACGCAAGAGGTCACAACCAATAACCATTTATTTTCTTGCTAAATAAGAGAGTTATCACTCTTAGAGATAATATTTGACTAAAAAGTGTTAATCAGTTATATGTTAAATAGTTTAACAGAATCGATAGTTTGATAAATAGTTTAACGAAACCGAGAGTTTGATGAATTAACCTCATTATAACTTAAGGTAAATTATAATCGTCTATTAATATTTTAGAATATAAATAAAATTAATTAAAGTTGACCAAAATTAGTTTGACTAGTTTTAGTATAAGTTTAGTATTAAATTGTTTAATGAGAATAAACTTGTTATTTTATCTTTTACTATTATGAAGTATGATGGACAAGTTTTGGATTTATTGGTCTTTAACGTAATTGTCAAGAAAATTTGAGTAATTTAAGGGTGACTATATATATTGGTCAATTTCTATTTTTAAGTAGAATTTTCATTAATTTTCTTAAAAATTCAAAAAGCTCTCAAATCTCTCTCTTATCCATCTTTCGGCCATAGTAAGGAACATTTGGAGGTTTGACCTTTGGGAGGTTTCCATGTCTTTGAAACTCATTTCTTCATCAAATAACATTAATGTTAGTGTTCTATACTTAATTTTGAGGATAATACTTGATTAAAACCCTACTTATTTCCATAATGCATGACTAACCCTAATTAATGCTAAAACATTATTAACAACTATTAATGTTGGGTTGCCTTATGATGTTACCAAACCACGGCCTAATAATTTTTACCCCTGGGTTTGTGTCTCTGATCTAGTTGATGCAATTGCCGTTTGTCCATTGCCATGGGATGGATTTTATGTTGTCCTTATTGTTCAGCGGATGGATTTCAGCTGTTGTTATGTTTTCCTTCAATTAGGTGGTTTCGTGAGCGTTGTTGTATGGCTTATGTTTTTCAGCTCTTGTGCCGTTGTATATGTTTGGATTATTCCAATGTTATGTTTGTGTTATTCGGTGCTATATTTATTTGTTTTAAGAGATTGTCTTGACTCTTCTTTTCTGCGTGTGTGTGTGTATATATATATATATGCAAACACATAGATATGGATATAGATATAGATATAGGTATATGATCCTCACTAAAAAGAAAATAACAGTAAAAAAATTGACTTCCGGATATATTTGGAAGTCCGCTTTTCCTAAGTGGCTAAGTTTGCTTTTTCTTGCCTAGTTTCTCATGCTTGCATGCTTTAATTTTTCGCATATAAGTTGTTAATTGATCAAATATTATAATTTTAATTTTTAGATTTATGGCCAATTGACCTTCAAAACTCAACTTCCATGCTGTAATTTTACAATTTAGTTGGTTATTGAAGCAAAAAATTTTATTTTTATTTTGTTTAAGTAATTTTTGCGGAAGATATATAATTATAGCAAATTAGACTATACATATTATTGTGATAACTTCATTCAACATGAAAATTTCAAAACTGTGTGTAATGGATTTTTATTTTTCTACAGTTGGTTTACATTTTCTGAACCAAGCTAAATCTATTTACTGATTTAATAAGTTAGAAGAAAAAGTTCTGAATTATTAGTGTAGACAAAGTTTTGCATGGTTTTAAGCTAGGATTCTTCAGTCGAGTTGACAATCAAGGATATAATGGTAAATGACAAAAAAAAACTCACAATAAATACCACACCAGTTTGCAAGGTTAGGTTTGATTTTTCGAAAACCGAACATAACTGAAAGGGAGTTCGGTTGAATCGGTTTTTAGTCCCTTTCTGAAACGAAACCGAAAACCACCATTCCACCAATCTCCATCCGCCGATTAAGAATTCATCAGTTCTCAGAGATGTTTACAGGGTAAGTTGAGATGATGACGAAACAGAATTTGAATTCTCACTTAAAAGAGTAAACATGGTTACTGTGGATGTATTGTTTGCAACAAAAGCGAGGGGTATCTTGCAGCATATTTTTGACCAGCAAATGAAACAATATGCCAGCCCTAATTATCCTTGAAAATATAACAGAATGATTATGAGATTTTAAATTATTTATATGTGATACAATCATTTTTGTGAACCAATTTCTTAAAATAAAAGTTTCACATAAGCAATAAATCAAAAGAATGATAAGAAAGCTGACAATTTCAGCTTGGGTGGTTTGATTTTATAAAGATCACAAAATTCTTGAACAATGAGAACGCAGGCTTCTGTCAAAATGATACAGGACTGATATACTTCTCAACCTTCTGGGGTAATATTATCAAACAATTAGACTAGTAAATCTAAAATAATTCAAAATACTTGAGCAAGGATAACTAGACTCCGAGCAGGGAGAACAATCTGTTTCATAATTATACCCTAATTTAAGATGGCAAATATATTTAAAGCTATGTTACATAATATAATCAAATATCAACACGGAGAAAAAAAAGTGCTATGTATCGAAACAGATAGTCTAACCAGGCTAATAAATTATATACCTACTAATTCTGTTGAACACAAACAGTTTGCAAATATGGCACATAGAAAACTAATAAACACTGTGAATTTCACTCCCTAGAAGAACACAGCACACCTTGTTTCGTAAGCGCAAAACATATGAATTAAATGTACTTGACGAAAAGATGCAGCCAGATGTCAGACAAACATTGTATCTAGCTCCGTGTGCCCACATTTCTGCTCAGAACACCCTATACAACAGCCTCGTCAGGCAACAACAGCCTCGTCAGGCAACTGTCTAACCACCACCGCAATGGTTTCCAACTGGCACTTCCAAGCCACAGAATTATCCCTAACACAGGAAGTGTTAATAATCCTAAGTTTGCACTATCTACTTCAAGCCAGCAACAATATCTACACTTAGTGTGGAGACAAGAATTATCTATAACACAAGAAATTCACAATTGTACGAGTTCGATCAACTTGTCACATCAGCAATAATATCTACGCTTATTGCAGAGACAAAATTGTAAACATTTTCTCTTTATCTAAGCAACTGAGCAGAACTTTGAAGAAGAAAAATTCCATCTATACCCAAAAATTATACAATTTTCTTTAAACAAGTGTACAAAATTTAAATCATCAAGTTAGGTACCTATATCTACCTCATCGTCGTCGTCGTCATATTAAGCTAATCAGCTATTCTAAACAAATTAATGATGCCCCCGTACCCACTTCCACCTTCGCATTACCTTTCTCCCATCCAACCTTCTCTCATTTCAAGAACTTCACTTGCTTCACAACCAAGAATGATGCAAATCATAGCTTGAATTCAAATTATACGAGTAATTGCTATAATTAAGGTTATCAAAATCACGATTTTAATTAAAATCATTTTTTATTTAAAAAATCGGAACGTAAAAACGGAATAATAATGTATAAATAATAAAAAATTTAAAATATTTTTATAAATTAATAAAATCGGTTAAAATCGATCAAATATTTTTATTGTTTTATTGTTTTTGATTTTGATAAAATTGAAATCGTTTTTTTATTAAAATCACGATTTTGACCGATTTTACTGTTTAAAATCACAATTTTGATAACAATAGCTGTAGCAATGGACATGAGAAGGATAAATATAGAAATAACAAGCTTGAAGATATAGTTATGCCACATAGACCTATTACACATTTCAAGGTCTAAAAACTTAAGGAGGCAATTTAAAGATTCGTGTAAGGGATTGTGAATCAAGAGTTGGTGACATGCGCATAGGCCAAGAGAAGAGTATTAATTGAAGAATCAAGACTAGTCCATCTTATTGGATGTGAAAACTAAGTTTCAGTCCAATATTAAAATTTTAATTAGTCACATGTCAAATTGGGCTTTGGTCCATTTGTTTAGTCTTTATTTTATTTTTAGTTTATTTTGGGCTTGTAAGTTTATGATTGACTTGATTCAATGTTGACCTAGTCCAAATCCAAGTCCATTAAACACTTAGTTTCTTATTCTTTTAAGGATTCTTCTAGGTTTAAGATGCTTTTAGAGATATAATTCTATTTTGAATACTATTTACATCATTATTCTTTCAAATTTATAAATAGCCTCTAAAATGTGTAAAAGAGATCAATTTTTAATCAGTAAAAATTTGAGAGTTTCTTTTCTCTTTTGTTCTTTAAAAACTATTCAAACTTATCAAGAATTATTCTTGTGGCATTCAACAACGACTTATCAAACTGTATTTCTCATCACCGTTTGTGGCATCTATAATATATCAAAGTCCTTGTTTCTTTATAAACAATGGGTCAAGGTTCTATTCAAATCTGATCTAAACCAATTTTGGGTTCCTAATATAGATTTCAAATCTCATTATATTTCATGAGGTTCGTACCATTTTGGTATTAGAATAAAGTTCTAGCTTCAGGTTTGCCTATCTTTTTTGAATATTTTTTTCTTCTTGCTGTAAAATTTCAGTTCTTAATATTAAAAAAAAGAAAAAAATGAAAAAAGAAAGAATAAAAGAGAAAAAAAGAATCATAGAATCTAACTGAGTCTTATTAAAAAAAAAAATTAGATTTCATTTTGTCATCAACGTCCTAATTATATTCGTGTGTCAAATTCTGAGATTTTTCTTGTATTTCTCATTTTCCAAATTCATGGGAGCAAAACTGAATTTTTTTGTGCGAAATTAAAAACTTTAAATCCATAATACAACTTTATTTCTAACCCTTATTTTATTGTGGTAAGTTCTTGAAAAATTATTTCTGAAAATTTTGATTATTGTTTGTTTAGTTTGAAAAGAACCTAAAGAGAATTATTGAGTCGAAAATGACAAGATTGGTGAGAGCATTAGAAGGATGAAAGCCGCAAATTTTGAGTGAAACACAAGTGTAAAGTGATTCACATTCTTGAGTGTAAACACATAAGGGAGAGAATTATGAAGTCTTTTTCTTTTTCTAACATTTTTTTGCAACAAATATGATGGATAACAAGAATAAAAGTAATTCTAAAGGCTCATCAGGAGAGAGTGATCCAAAGTTTCCTATAGAAGCTTTAATAGGTGAAATAAGAAAGATGTTAAGAGTAAAAATGGAACAAATTCATGAATAGATAAACCAGGTAAAGAATGCACGTATGGAGTAGCCACAAATCGCTTTTAATGTGCATAGGAGAGAGAGACTTCAACCAAAGGAAGCGAGAGTGGAAGATGGGGAGTATTATGAGAATAGTTTTGGTGAGGAAGATGGTCAGGTTTTGGTTGTTAGTTATAGGAGACATGGTAGTTAGGGTAAAGAAGTTAGGAATCGCAAAGATAATAATTTGGATAGTATTAAGATGAAGATTCCTTCATTTCAAGGCAGAAATTATCCCGAGGCTTACTTTGAGTGGACAAAAAAGGTAGAGTTAGTTTTCAATTGTCACAATTACTCCGAGATGAAGAATGTGAAATTGACAATTATAGAATTCTCTACTTATATTATTGTTTCGTGGGATCAATTAGTGCTAAATAAGAAACGTAATGGAGAAAGACTGGTGGATAATTGGGAGGATATGAAAACATTGATGAGGAGGCGTTTTGTACCAAGTCATTATTACTTATCAAATAAGTAATCAAATTGAATATATACTTAGGTTAACTTATCAGATACTCAAAAAAACCTAATGTCAACTTTAATCATTAATTTTCAATGATTTTTCAACCTAAAGTTAACGAATCATTTCCTTTTCTAAAATTTAAAAAAAAAGTCAATAAAAATGTCAAAGATTGGTTAACTTGCCAAGGTTACCAAAGGTGATAATTTTTTATGATTTATTCGACCTTTTAAATTGTATTTATGATGTCAAAAATACATCACAAGGATGACATCATCCTTGATGTAATTTAACACACATACATACATACATCAATATGTGATTCATACATATACATGTTTAGCCTAATCAATTAACTCATCATCCTAAATTAACCAACTAATGACAATTAATTCTTAATCATCATTTTTCCTAAATGGTCAAGACATCCTAAGCTATCCTAATAATCATCTAATTGCTATTAATAATTAATTATATTCAATAATGACTAAATCACATGTTTAACACTTAAACAATATATTAACACATGAAAACACATGACAATTATGTATCTTTCAACATGGCCAAAACCTAGGAAGCATATTAAAGTTCATAATATTCTTATCTCATTAAAACATTTCAAACATGTCATCAATACATAAAGCTTAACATTTATAAATGTATTTACATCATAGCCAAACCTATACACTTTCCTTAATGTTCATGTAAACACAATTAACAATTAATTATATTTATACATGATCATATAATATGTTTAATAATTAAACATACATAAATTCATGTAAAAAAGCATAATCATTATGCAATCAACATGATAGATGAATTTAACAAGCAAGGTTTTTCATGATCAATTTATTTCATCACATGAAATAATCATGTGTATCACATTATCATCATCAAGTGATACATCCAATCAAATTAGAACAATCAATGATGAACTATTTATCACCTTCCATACATGCCAAGAGCACAAAACCTCGATTTTCTGTCAACCATAACATACATACAAATAACCTTTTATAACTCAAATCGAGCTATTAATCATAGCTTTGATACCATTTTGATGGTTGTTATCATCATACTAAACAAGTTTAGGGTTTTAATCAAGATTAACATGCATTAAGGCTTTATCTTTGTGCAAAGGATCAAATCAATTGAATAATTAACTAACCTTTAGTCAAGAATGATGAAGATAAGCTTGGAAATCACCAAACCTCCAAGATTTCAAATCAAAAAATTTGAATCCTTGCTAGGGCCATGAGGTAAAAAGAGAGAGTTTGTGTTCGATTTTTTATTTTTCTCAAAAATGGCAAACATCATACAAAATTTGAAAAATTCACCCTATCTATATAATTCCACATTTGACTTAAATACCCTAATCATTAAAATCAATTATAAAAAGCCATTTCCGAATCAAATCAAAGAAGTTTTCATCAAAGTGTAAGAACGGATTTGTTAACCATTGGATCGTGTTGAAATTTAGCTGGAATGATGGTAAAATCTGAAACGCTTCTGTTCTAAGACGGTCCCCGCTGACCTTAAGGGGATCCCCCTTGATCTATGGTGATCTACCTGACCCCGAGAGCTATTTTGCTGATCCTGAGCGATCCCACCTCATCCCAAGGGCTCTTCTCCCTGATCCTAGGTGATCTCACCTGACCCCGAGGGTTCTCTCCCTGATCTTGGATGATTCCACCTGACCCTGAGAGCTCTTCCCTTGATCTAAGGTGATCCCACCTGCCCCAGAGGGCTTTTTCCCTGATGCTGGGTGATCCCACCTAACCCTAAGGGCTCTTTCCCTGATCTTGGGCAATCCCACCTGATCCCGAGTGCTCTTCACATGATCTTGGGCGATCCCACCTGACTTTGAGGGCTCTTTTCCTGATCTTAAATGATCTCACCTGACCTCGATGGATCTCTCCCTGATCCTAAGTGATCTCACCTAATCCCAAGGCGATCCCCCCTGATCCAAAGTGATCATTCCCTGACCCTAAGGTGATCCCCTTAATCAAACACTATCTCTAACAGCCTAAAGTGATCTCTCCTAACCTGAGATTTGTCAATGTTTTTTATTACTATATTACCTTATTCTAGTTTTCCTTTCGTTATAGATCGATAATACCAAGCGCCCTTGCTCGATGATTTCGAACTCTTTTGCTTGATGCCAAACTTTTTCACTCGATGATACCACGCCTTTTCATGCCAAGCTGAAGCCCTGGCTGGTGCCAGGCCCTGTAAGCCCTATATCCGCGTTAGTCACCTTGAGAGGCTAAAACTTGATCCGGATTAAGCCTAGTAAGCCCTACCCCTCAACAGCCCTTCTCCTAGTGTCATGATTGGCTCTATAGCCCTAAAATCTCCTAATATTAGTCGAGCCTTCTCTTAGTGTTACGGTTGGATCTATAACCCTAAAATCCCCTAATACTAGTTGAACTATAACTTCGACCTACGTTAGACCTTGTAAGCCCTATATTCGCATCAAGCACCCTGAGACGCTAAAACTTGGCCTGGATTAGACCTAGTAAGCCCGGACACTAGTAAAACTTTTTCCTAGTGTTATGGTTGGCTTTATAGGCCTAAAATGCCCTAAAACTAGTTGAGCTATAATTTCGACCCGTGTCAGGTATTGTAAGCCTTATATTCATGTCAGGCACCCTGAGAGGCTAAGACCTGACCCAAATTAGGCCTCGTAAGTCCTGATCTACATCATCCTTTTTCTTAGTGTTACGGTTCACTCTATAGCCCTAAAATCCCCTAACACTAATTTAGCTATAACTTCGATCAGCGTCAGGCCTTGTAAACCCTATATTAGCATCAAACACTCTAAGAGGCTAAGACTTGACCCAAATTAAGCCTAGTAAGCCCTGACCCGCGTCAGTCCTTCTCCTAAAATCTCCTGACACTAGTCAAGCCTTCTCCTAGTATCACGATTGGTTTTTCAAGCCTAAAATCTCCTTAAACTAATCGAGCCTTCTCCTATTATCACAATTGGCTTTTCAACCATAAAATCCCCTAAAATTAATCGAGCCTTCTCCTAATGTCACGATTGGCTTTCTAGCCCTGAAATCCCCTGACACTAGTTGAGCCTTCTCCTAGTGTCACAGTTACCTTTTTTTTCCTAAAATTTCCTAATACTAGTTGAGCCATAATTTTGGCCCATATTAGCCTTATAAGCCCTAGCATGCGTCAGATACCTTTTACAAAATGAGCCCTAGTCCACGTTAGGCCTTGTAAGACCTAGCCTGCATCAGCCATCCATGATTCTAAGCTCTCTTGCTCCATGATTCCGAGCTTATTCATTTGATGCTGAGCTTATGCACTTGACGATTCTGAGCTCACTTACTTCATAATTTCAATCTTATTTGCTCAATATCGAGCTTATGCACTCGATGATTTTGATATTACTACTCCATATTATCGAGCTTATTTGCTTTATATCAAACTTACATGCTCGATGATTATGAGCTCACTTGCTTGATGATTTTGGCCTTATTCGATCAATGCTGAGCTTACACGCTCGATGATTCTGAGCACACTTGCTCCACGATTCTGAGCTTACGCGCTCGATGATTCTAAGCTCACTCGCTCTATGATACCGAGTTTATTCGCTCAATGCCAAATTTACACGTTCGATGATTCTAAACTCACACGCTCTATGATACCCAGCGTATTTGCTCAATGCTGAGCTTACGCGTTCAATGATTCTGTACTCTTTCATTCGATGATATCGAGATCCTGTATATAGCCCCAGCCCTTGTGAGAGGCCCATACAGACTGTAGTTTTTACTAAAATTAAATTTTTACTGAAAATTAAAGGATTGATATTGGTGGTAATTTGAGGCCCGTACAGTATATTTCTGCTAAGTCAATAATATGGCCCCCACATATTTTAATGAGAGTCGTCCTATGGTTCTTTGGAACTGTCACCCTACCCTATAAAATCATCATCTCTCCCCCAAATAGAACTACGTGTAACTTGATTTCCTAAAGGAGAAGAAAAAGAGAGAAAGAAAGAAAAAACAGAAGAAGAAGAAAAAAAAAGAAAAATGAGAAAAGAGGGGGTACGTACATAAGTAGTTTGGGAGCAACGCAAGTCCAATCACAAATACAAAACACTACTTCACTACCATGAGCTGCTCCTTGTTTGGTGTAAGAAAGTTGCTGGACATTTTTTGCACCAACACACAATAAAAAAATATCTTCATTAAATCTTTTGCTTTAAATTATATGTACCGTATAGATAAGGTCTCTCCATCATCTAATCCCGACTAAGTTAGGACTTATAGAATCTAACTATTTGATATCTATCCAAACTATTTGTTATTACACACTAAATTCATCATTACGAAACTCTTTTGTATGACTTATTTTGGATTCTAACTAGAGATTTAGGTTTCAATTATTTACCTATGGCCGATTAGGATATCAAATCTGGATCTAGTTAACAAAAACTCAAGATCTTATATACTGAGTAGATGGATCCCATCTTGATAGTCATTCGTATCTCAATATAAATAATATATGACCAAACTGACTTTTGATATAATATATGATTAGTCTTGTATTTATACATGTTATGAAGCATGTACATCCATATCACATAATAATTATGATGTCTCAGGTCAAATAAGTATTTCGTATATTAGTACAGTCTTATGATAAATCATTAGTTTTATACACTCCGTATGATTCATCATTTATATGGTCACATTCAAAAATAGTTCTCTAATTATTAATCTATACTAATGTCCAAATAATATAACTTTCATTGTCACCTATACTAATATCATCTCATTATATTTACCAGAGATATTCAGTATACCTACTAAACGATATCGATGCCCAGTCGATATTGTGTGTGTAGGAAACAACTCCGATAATCATATTATCTAGGAATTCATATACATATTACGTTCATTAATATTATTAAAAAGAGAAAGCAGCATATATATATATATGAATAAAAAATAATTTCTTTATTATTAATAACTTGTACAATACATATTATACAGTGATACAATATATAATACCCTAAAACAAACAACACAAATAATTTCTAAAACATACTACACCAACATATATTTTGTAGGATTCAAAAGAATCAACCAAATGAAAATGGGAAAAGTAAGAAATCTGATCTAATAAAGAAGAGAAAGCTTCAAGATTTTCCAAACAACAATCAGTCGATGGAGAAGCAGCATTTTCAGAGAAGAGAAGCAGGTGCAATCTATTATTCTTGTGCTATTGTTTCTGGACAATATAATATGTCTAATTAGTCTATTCAAACACTAACAATGGTTTAATCTGTAGAGCATGAGAAACTGTCGATCCAACAAGAAACAAGAAAATTTCATCAGGTAATAGTAACTACTTTTCATAGTGAAACGGTGGAATTGATTCAATTGATTTTGTCGAACAACTTGAAGATATGAAGCTGCAACAACACAATGAACTGCCCATATATATGATAGTGCCTGATGATACTATTTAAACATTAACAATGCTAAAAAATTTTAATATGCAGAGCCTGAGAAGATGATAATCCAACAACAGAGCCGGCAACCAATTTTATGTTAACAATTTAGGTAGTCCAAGTGAAATAGCCTCGGAGATGATGAGCCAGAAGATTTCATTTGACAATGACCACAATTTTCAAGGAAGAGAAACTAGTGGAATTGATTCTAGTAAGTTTGGTGAACAACTTAAAAGATATGTTGTTGGAATAAGATAATGAGGATGATCCATTTACTGTAATATGTGGTGAATAAAAGTTACTAAAAACCATTCTAGCATCCTAGGATCACTAATGGTTGCCTATGCATTGTATTTAAATTTTTTCATAGATTTAAATAATTTAAACACTTAAAGCATCAAATATACCTCTAGGGCTTTACTT
>JAVXUL010024124.1:0-11731 GCA_035590515.1 Trichilia minutiflora
TGCGTGCAGAGGAAGAAGAAAATGGCACAGTCAACAAAAATTAAACGTAAATTACATTAAATAAATCTTTTTTTTTTTAATGTTGCTACAGTGTCAAATAGTGCCCGCTACAGTGCCGCTACAGTATTTTTTTTCCTTTTTTTGAGAGATATTACAAGATGGCTTGGGAGCAGAGAGTGATCCTGGTCAGGTGGATCATCTTAGGAGGGGAAGGTGATCCTAGGAGTAGAAAATGATACCGGTTAAGTGGATTGTCTCAGGAGCGGAGAGTGATCTTGGAAGCAGAGAACGATCCTGGTCAGGTTGCTTGTCTCAGGAGCAGAGGGTGATCCTTGGAGCAGGGACCGATCCTGGTAAGGTGGATCATCTCAGGAGCAGAGGGTGATCTTAGGAGTAGGGAACGATCCCGATCAGGTGGATCGTCTTAAGAGCAGAGGGTAATCTTGGGAACAGGGAGCGGGGAGCGATTCTAATCAGGTGAATTGTCTTAGGAGCGGAGAGTGATCCTGGGAGCAGGGAGTGATCCCGGTCAGGTGGATCATCTCAGGAGCAGCGAGTGATCCTGGGAGTAGAGAGCGATCCTGGTCAGGTGGATCGTCTCAGGAGGGGAGAGTGATCCTGGAAGCAGGGAGCGATCCCAGGGGGGTGACGCTTCAATAGCTTTTCGTTAGATTCTCACAGACGACGCCAACTATTGATGTAAAAAAATGTCCGACGACTTTCGTATACCAAATGAAGAAAATTTCTGACGAGTTTCTTATACCAAATAAAGAACAACTCATGGTGGAGGAGCGACATTTGGTATTTATGACTGAATTTGAGTGGCTCCTAAGCTGCCTACGTACTTCCCTTCTTCTCTCTTTTCTCTTTCTTTATTTTTTTTCTCTTTTTTTTGATGATGGGATCAAACCACATGTAATTCTTTTGGGGGGAAGAGATGATAATTTTATAAGGGAGATGATGATTTTACAGACTAAGGTGACAATTTCCAAAATTATAAGGTGGCTGTTTGTTAAATGTGTAGAGTTTGCACTGTATAATAGACAGAAATATGACCCAATTGTCCTCAAATCATCTCTAACATAAAATATTATTATTAATTAATAAATATTTAATTAATATAAAATTAACAAAAAAAAAAATAAAAACTAAGAGATATTTAATATTATATTATGTTAGATGTAATTTTCAATAATATAATGTTAAAACTTACCATAAAAAGTTTTAAATGTTTTTTTAAATAATAATAATAATAATAATATTTTGTTATATTAATTTATATAATATTTTCATATTATTATTTTATATAATAATTATAAAAATATTTTGTCCAAAAAACCAAACAAAATTTAACTACCAAGTACCCTTTTTGAAAGCGCGTTGCAATGAGGATAGCTAGTATAGACGAGCCCGGTAGTGTACTGCTACCTCAAGCTCAACATGGGCTCATAAAGTTTTCCTCCCAAATGCCTTTCTATAAGTACATCACTATTCACTTATATTTCTGTGCTCAAAAAAGTTCAATATACTATTTGCATAAAAAAAAACATGCCCATTAAATTAAGTCACAGTAATATAATTTATTACCACAAAAAAGCTTTATAATATTTTAACGAGCATAAGATTTTAATTATCCAGTATTTTGAAGTTTACAATAACAATGGGTTTAAAATATTTTCAAGAATACTAAAAAAAAAAAATAAAATGATACCTTAGTTAAGGATAACTTTGATACAACCTTTTTTTTTTATAAAAAAAATATTATAGATATTTCAGTTATCCATAATATTCTAAATATTTTATTAATATTTCCAAAAAAAGGGTTTGAATCTATTGCACTTGTAAAATATAGTTTTTACAACTAAATTCTTTAATATTGAATTAAATAATATATCATAACTAGTTTACAAAAAATGATTTATGCTATAATTATCCTTTAATTATTTAATAGCGGCAAAATAAAATCCAATAATAAGGTATGAAAAAAGGAAATTTCCAAAGAGAGATATTATCCAGTGTAGCCAAGTCTAAATTTCAAATCTCCATTGACAAATTGCATTGTAGGATACACCTTTACAAACGTGCCAACGAATTATACGCGGATAGGCACAGAGAGAGACACAGAGCAAGAAGAGAGAGGGACGACGAAGTCTAAGCACATTGGACATATGCACACAGTCTCTGTTTACCATCTCTCCCATGTTACCGACGACCTGTTAACTTTTTCTACGCTTTGAGTTTCCTTCAGGTAAATCTATTTCCATTTCCATTTCTGGGTTCTGATCTTTATATTGCCTGTCCGTTAATGTATGTTATGTGCGCTTTTGGCATGCAGAAAGCGACCGAAAGGGAGATATTCATTGGGTGAGAGAGATAGAATCGATGGCTGCACCACCAGTTAGAGCACGGGCAGATTATGATTACCTCATCAAGCTTCTTTTGATCGGTGACAGCGGTTAGTTTTTGTTTTCATTTCTATTTTTTGTGTTTATATTGATGAGTTACTGGTGGGAAAATTTGAGGCGTGAAATGAGGAGATATGCGAATGAATGTGTTTGATCTTCTTGGTCTTATGGGTGTTTGATTAAATGCGTCTGCTTTTAGGTTTGATTTGTTTGTAACAAGAAGTCAGATGAGTTGTCAGTTTGAGACGTGATGCTGTTGTCACACGAAATTTTAGTGTGTTTTCTAAATACAGGTTTAGGTAAAGCTATGGTTTTGTTATCGTTCTTAGATGCTGGATGTCCCTTAGAAGCATTGGACATTTATCAATCTGAATGTGCTTTGGGGTTAAACAACCCTTGATGGGTTTGTTTGAGAAGATACAATTCACCCAATTATGGAAACTTTCGCCATTTTCTGTTCTCTGGCTAATTACTAATTTAAAGTGAGATACGGTCAATTGTGCCTGCTTCATAACTCTTAACAAGTTACTATCTTTGGTAGTTCAAGTTTGGCGTCTTCAGATATGTCCATTTATGATGGGGTCTAAAGTAGCTGAAAACATAACTAAGTAGTTGAAAAGTTTGGGCTGCCTAAAATATGTTTGCAGTTTGACGTATACTTAATACTGTTGATAAGGACTTGGAAACTTTAAGATGCATGCTTAGTTTGTTAAAATAGTAGATACCAAAAAAGAAAATGATCCTATAGGTTTAGTAATTCTTAACTCACCTTTCTTATTTGGTAGCGAGGGCACGAAAGCTCCTTTTTTAACTACCTCATGCAATTAGCAATTCTGCATTGGCTAACTTGCTAGGTTTTGCTTATTCAACTATTTTCTTCTGAATGTTTTAAATGGTCATTAAAATTTTTGCAGGTGTCGGGAAGAGTTGTTTGCTCTTGCGATTTTCAGATGGTTCTTTCACAACAAGTTTCATTACTACTATTGGGTTTGTACCCTTGGGAACTCCACAAACATTTTAATTTTGAAATTATTTGGTGTTATTTGTATATTGCAATCTAGAAGAGGAATCAAGACTAACCATAATATGGACAGGGAAATATTATTTACAGTGCAGAATTAAGGACGGCGACCATATGTTTCACTTTTATTGTGTTGGCGGAAAACTTATGGTATTGATGGAAATAAACTTAAGAACATAAATGTAGTTGAGACAATCCTCTCGGAGCTGGCCTAGAGTGGCTGTTTCTCAATGTCATGGCTTAAGGAACTGTAAATGTTAAGGGCTTTAGCTTTTTTCCTTCTTGTATTTTACTTCTTGAATGCGCTAGGAACTATGCTTTGCTTATGCTGGAAGATTTAGAAGTTTATTTCAAAACTTTATAAAACATCTCTTCTGACCTTATTCTGATACTTTTTTCTGGCAGCATTGATTTTAAGATAAGAACCATAGAGCTTGATGGAAAACGGATAAAATTGCAAATCTGGGATACAGCTGGTCAGGAGAGATTTCGAACCATCACAACAGGTTTGTGTTTGGGCTTCTAGCTGTTGTATCTTTCAAGTGAAAAGTAGATAGATGGCTCAGGAGGAGCTGCCCTCTTATTTGCATTTGTGTGTACCATGAGGGGGACGGGGATAAAATGCTGTATTACTAGTTGTCCACATTGAAGCCCTGTGACAGCAAACTCAACCAGCTGCTGTAATCTACTAATCTTATAAATGAAGATTTATGTTGTTTTTCCTAAAACTGTATTTTGAAGCAATACATAGAAGCTTAGATGGTTTTGATTATTCCATGAGGTTGATATTTTAACTTTGTAGTTTTTGTGTACTACTTGTGGTTGTTGGTTACTGCATGTTTGTATGTGGTGGCGTATATTATAACAGTTATAAATTAGTGTGCTTGTATGGGTTGCCCGAATTCAATAGTTTCATCGTCATTTTTTACTTGGAATTTGTGTCTTGCTAATTATTTGTTTGTTGGAGTTTATTTTTATGCTTGTCTGCAGCTTACTACCGTGGAGCCATGGGGATTTTGCTGGTGTATGATGTCACTGATGAGTCATCTTTCAGCAGTAAGTTTTCTTCCCTCACAATAGCTTTTGAATTTTTCACAAATTGCCCGTGGCCTATTTCCTCAAATTTTGAAATTTTGATGGGGTATTCACCATGTCAGATAATCTTTCATAAATTTATGGGGTTCATCCTTCACTTGGTTGTGGTGAACTGGTGGAAGTGGTTTTATGTCACCTTTTAAAATCGTTTTTACTGGAGGTAGATGGTATCTGTCTTTGTCAGGATGAAGTTTCTCTTATTTTTGCTGTTGTTTTCATATTAAGTGCATATCTCCTCAATTCTTATAGGGCCTGCTTTCATCTTGTTCAGATATTAGGAATTGGATTCGCAACATTGAACAACATGCATCTGACAATGTCAACAAGATTCTGGTCGGCAACAAGGCTGACATGGATGAGAGCAAGAGGGTACTGTTCTATTCTTTTCAATAATTTTTTGTCTATGGGAGGAATGCATAATCTTAACATGGTCTGTTGGGTTAGGGTTCAGTTCTTGTGCAGTTCCTTTCATTTGGATGACTTCAAAACTTTCCCCTGTTCAAGTCAATGCATGGTTATGCTAAAAGTGTGAAAGAAGAATGTAACAATGCTCTTTTAAAAGCATATGGTTCATGGCTAGACTTACATGCTCTATGTATGTACAGTGCAAAATTGTGCTCATATACATTTACATCTGGTGCACATGCATTTTTTACTATTAGCCACAAACATTTTTTTTTACTTCACCTTCAATCCTCCAAGGGTCTAAATATTTTCTTTAAAATGGTGGGTTGGCTAATTGCACTGGCAAGCTTTTTTTAGTTTTGTGACTTATGTGACTCTCTATGACTGTCCAATTCAAATATGTAATTATCCTAAAAGTGTGAGAGATGAGTTTTGTAAGGATCTATGACCTAGCTTCCTCCAAAGACTATGATGCGAAAACCCCAAGAACAATTAGTCTTGAACCCCCCAAATCAAGTGTTTAAGAACCCTAAACCTCTTAATTTTATAAGAACAGAATTCTAAACCGTAGAATAACAACGTATTCAAGAACTTAGAATATTAATAGAAAGAAATTTGACACCACAAAAATTACTAACCTTTGATAAGTCAATCACAAATCCGTGAAGAAACCATAGAGATTAGCCAATTCTCACTTAGAGAAAAATCAAAATTCATTCATTCAATAATAATATCCTTCTAAGTTTATAAGACTATTTATAGTCTTAAAAGAAAAACTTAATCCTAAAAGGAATAGAAAAAAACCCTAAAATTTTATAAATTTGGACCCAATTAGTAATTGGGTCAATTACAAACCAAATTAAATTAATTAAAATAAAATAAAGACGAGCCCAAATAGCCCAAATAACATATGACTAATTAGAAATTCTAATGTTGGCCTAGATTTGATCTTCACAAATCTCAATAAGATGGATCAGCCTTGGTTCTTCAGTTAAAACTCTTTTTTTGACCCATGCATATGTCATTAGCTCTTGATCTACAATCTCTTGTACAAATCCATGAAAGACCTCCTTAAGTTTTTTGACCTTGGAATGAGTAATAGGCCTATGTGGTATAACTATATCTTCCAGCTTGTCCTTTCTACGTTCATTCTTCTCATGTGTATTTGTACTCATATTATTCCCTCCTTTCTTAAAAGGATTCTTCCTCGAATCTTCACCTATATCATAAAGAGAAAGGTTAGAAACATTGAAAGTAGCAGAAACATTATGCTCACCAGGAAGATCAATTTTGTAAGCGTTGTCATTGATTTTCTCAAGAATTCTCCTTTCGGATCAAGTTTTGATTTCCTTTTAGTAGGAAACCTTTCCTTTCTCATATGCACCCACACCCAATCACCAGGCTCAAATGTCACCCTTTTACGCCCTTTGTTGGCTTGTGCTGCATGTTGCTTATTCCTCTTCTCAATATGTTGTCTTCCCTTCTCATGTATCGACTTAACTGTGTTCGCCTTTTTCTGCCCATCTAGGTTAGAAATCTCATGTATAGGTAATGGCATCAAATCCAAAGGAGTCAATAGATTAAAACCATACACAATCTCAAATGGTGAAAAACCAATAGAAGAATGCACACATCTATCACATGCAAATTCAACAAAAGGAATACAATTTTCCCAAAATTTCAAATTTTTATGCACAATAGCACGTAACAAAGTTCCCAAAGTTCTATTGACTACCTCAGTTTGCCCATTTGTTGAGGATAGCAAGTAGTAGAAAAGAGTAATTTAGTCTCTAACTTACTCCATAATACCTTCCAAAAGTAACTCAAGAATTTCACATCTGTATCAGAAACTATTGTCTTAAGAATGCCATGCAAACGTACTTCCCTAAAGAACAAATCAACAATATTTGTTGCATCATTAGTCTTATGACACGGTATAAAATGTGCCATTTTAGAAAATTTGTCCACTACAACAAATATAGAATCTCTACCCCTTTTTGACCTAGGTAAGCCCAAGATGAAATCTATGGAAATATCAACCCAAGGTTCAGTAGGAATAGGTAAAAGAGTATATAAACCATGCGGTTGGACCTTAGATTTGGTCTGCCTACATGTAATGCATTTAGAACATACTCGTTCAACTTCCTTACGCATATGAGGCTAGAAGAAATGTTCATGCAATATGTACAATGTTTTAGCAACACCAAAATGTCCCATCAAACCCCCACTATGTGCTTCACGCACAAGCAGCTCCTTCAATGAGCAAATAGACACACATAACTTACCCTCTTTGAAAAGAAAACCATCATGCCTATAAAATTTATTGAAAGCAACACGCTCACACGCATTATACACATTTGCAAAGTCAGAATCAGTGGCATACATTTCTTTAAGACGTTCAAATCCCAACAACTTAGAACTAAGAGTAGAGACAAGAGCATACCTTCTTGATAAAGTATCAGTTACCACATTTTCTTTTCCTTGTTTATAGTGAATCACATAAAGGAAATTTTCTATAAATTTAACCCACTTGGCATGTCTTTTATTCAACTTACCTTGCCCCTCTAGGTGCTTCAATGATTCATGATCAGTATGGATCACAAATTCTTTATGCCAAAGATAATGCTGCCAAGTTTCCAATGCTCGTCTATCAAATTGCCAAGGTCTCCCCAACAATAAATGACTAGCAGGCATAGGTATCACATCACATAGTACTTCGTCAGCATACCTTCCAATAGAAAATGACACGAAAACTTGCTTGTTTACCTTCACTTCACCACATTTATTTAGTCATATTACAGTTTATAAAGTTTAGGATGTTTCATATAATACAGTCCCAATTTCTCAACAAGTATAGTATTAGCTGCATTTGTGCAACTACCTCCATCTATAATTAGACTGTATACTTTCCCATTTATATGACACCTAGAATGAAAAATATTATCACGTTGCTCTTCTCCTTCATTTTTCACATGTATATTAAGGGCACGTCGAACCACTAACGCGTTACCATTCACAGGATATTCAACATCACTACAATCTTCTAAAGAAGGCATAGAATTAGAATCACTTTCATAATCAATAGTCCCATCATCTCTTAGGATCATAAACGTTTTTGAGATGCAATGTGACCTACCCCCAAGCATCTAAAACATTTAGTTTTACTATACTTATCAGAAGAGGATTGAGTATTGGAATTACCTTTACCTGAGGTTGTATTCTTATCTTTAGATTTGTCTTTGTAATCATTGGACTTGAATGCACCTTTGTTCTCCTTCTTGGACCAATTCGGCTTCCATTGAGATGAAGAATTTGAATTCCCCTTGGCAATTCCCTTATATTTAAGCTTTCTCTCTACCTTCATAACCATGTTAGCCATGTCCTTTATTTCCATATACTATTGTAGTTCAACAATATTGGCTATTTCTCTGTTCAAACCACCCAAGAACCATGACATTGTAGCCTCCTTATCTTCTTCAATATTGGCTCTAATTATAGCAATTTTCATTTCTTTGTGTAGTCTTCGACGCTTTTAGAACCTTGAGTCAGCCCTTGTAACCGTTGATATAGCTCCTTATAGTAGAAGTTAGGTACAAATCACTTTCTCATGACCGCCTTCATTTCAGTCCAAGTTTTGATAGGTCTCTTACTATTTTTACACCTATTCACGATAGTTTGGTCCCACCAAACGAGTGCATAGTCAGTGAACTCTACAGCTGCTAACTTGACTTTTTTTTATTTTCGAATAGTTATGACAATAAAAAATAAGCTCCACTTTGCTTTCCTATTCCAAGTACGAATCAGCATTGTTCTTTCCCTGAAATGATGGAATCTTCATTTTAATACTATTAATGTTACTGTCACATTTGTCCTGTCTACTACCACCTATATCTCCTAGTTGACTGAGCATTAGCATCGCTCTCACCATCCCCATAACTATCTTGTTTGAATTCATCATCAGAAGAAAGATTTCTGGCTCCTTACCTTCTATTATTAGTGGTATTAGATGTTTGCTTCAACTCTTCTATTTGGTCAGAATATCTTTCTATTTTATCCTTCATCCCTTCAAGTACACGACCAAACCTCTCGAACTATGATTGCATAGCCTTTAACATAAAAGTCAAATCTTGCTGGTTGTCACTCCCTTCAATTCGTTTAATTGACATGGTGTAAAACTGCAAACAAAATATTAGAGAAGGACCTCACACACTCCCTCACGTGTTTCACTCAAATAGATATCACTCCTCTCGTGTTTCACATAATTAGGCTTTTACCCTCCTTTTGAGCTCACATTCTCTTGCCTTTTACCACTCAAGACTATTTTCATATGGTTTCTTTTCTGGATCAGTCAAACCAATCAAAGATTAGTGATAATCAAGAGTACAATTCTGAATTCAGTAAAGAAGTCCTTTCAAGAAAGATCAATGATTATTCTAGAAGTAAACGATGTAATTAATAAGAAATGGGATCTCAGAATCAATGAAAAATAACAGAATAGAATTTGGATATGATTACTGTAGCAATTATTGTCAGAATTAGAAAAGGAAGAAAAAAATTGAATGTAGAGGGTTGTAGCGATGTATTGTTCACAAATATTATAGATGACTGTTCACGGAATTGTAGATGAGAATTGTTCACAAATACTATATACGGTACTGTAGACATATTGTATGCGATATTATAGCAATTTTTTTTTATTCTGTATATAGTAGACGTACTATACGATATTATAGCAATTTTTTTAAAATTAATTAATTTTTTTAATTTGTTCAAACTTGATTTGAGTTAAAACACTAATACCAAATGATGCGAAAACCTCATAAATAATTAGTCTTGAAACCCCCAAATCAAGTATTTAAGAACCCTAAACCCCTTAATCTTGTAACAATAGAATTCTAAACCCTAGAATAACAACATACTCAATAGCTTAGAATATTAATAGAAAAGAATTTGACACCACAAAGATTACTAATTTTTGATAAGTCAATCATAAATTCGTGAAGAAACTACAGAGATTAGCCAATTCTCACTTAGAGAAAAATCCAAATTCATTCAATTAATAATAATATCCTTTTAAGTTTATAAAACTATTTATAATCTTAAAAGAAAAACTTAATCCTAAAAGGAATAGGAAAACAAACCCTAAAGTTTTATAGATTTAAACTCAATTAGTAATTAGACCAAATCATTATAAGTCTATAAACCAAATTAAATTAATTATAATGAATAAAGACGAGCCCAAATAACCTAAATAACATATGACTAATTAGAAACTCTAATGTTGGGCCTATATTTAATATTCACAAGTCTCAATAAAATGGACCAGCCTTGGTTCTTTAGTTAAAACTCCTCTTTTCGCCCATGCACACATATCATTAGCTCTTGATCTACAAATCCTTGGACGAATCCATGAAATATCTCCTTAAGTTTCTTGGCTTTGAAATGAGTAATAGACCCATGTGGCACAACTATGTCTTCCAACTTATCCTTTCTACGTTCATTCTTCCCATGTGTATTTGTGCTCATATCAGATATTTTAGTAAATAGGCAAAATATATAAATAAGTGTCTATTTTATGGAAATTATAAGAAATATCATGATTTTCAAAACTTAGCAAAAATACCAAGCTCACCCTCTCCCTCTAATTTTGGCCAAGCAAGAATGGAGCTTTAAGGCTTTGATTCTTCGAGATTCCATACATTTGGAATTAAATCTTCATCATTCTTAACGTAAGGTTATAGTCTTTAATCTTGATTTTATTGTTTTTGCTTTATGTTTGCAGAGTTTTAGATTTATAACATATAAACCCTAATTATCCTTTAATCCTTGAATCAACCTTTCAGGGTCGTCTCTCTCACATGAAATTACGACATAATATAGATAACCATAATGTAATATAGAAATATAGAGCTTGTTGCTGGCATTTGCTAGCGTGGGGATTTGAATTAGAAACTTATATCTTGTGGTTCTAATACGAGTATCACCTAAGCTAAAAACTTATCATGCCTTGAATTTCATGTACCAAGATTGTCTTCAAATCAAGTTATCCTAAAATCACAGATCAAGATTAGGGAAAAAGTTAGTTTTTCATCGAAAATCATTTGATACTTAAGTTAGAAAGATGGTTTTACTTAGAAAAACAAGAGAAACTTATGAAAGAACTATGGTTGCAATTCAACAATTAAGGTGGGATTTAATGTCACCTATTTTCTGCCTTTTTTTACATTTTATTATATGAATATATAATTATTTTATACATGTCAAGTTCCAATTACTTCTCTCTATAAATCAAGGGGCTAGTTACTTAATCATAGATTTAATCGTCGTAATAATAACCTTCATTATTAACTATATATAACAAATTTTCAAGATCAGAGTCAGCATTATTAAATAACTCTAGGTCCGTGGTTCTTAGTTAAGGTCCTAAAAGATTTATAAGATAAAATTCTTTGTCTCTCTAAGACGCTAAAAGGGTTTCAAAGTTTATATCACTATAAAAGGGCTCGAAATATATATCATTATAGATGGTCTTAGAGCATATATTATTATAGAAGGTCTCGGTATTGGTGTCTAATAGACCTGAACCAACAATTTTAAGCCAGTTCTAATCGAATCAAAAAATCGATTAAACCGTTAGTAATAACGGGCTGATTTGGGCTAATTTAACGGTTCATATTTGATAGCATCGGCCTAGAACCAGAAATAGAATAGTAATGAGTCGATCCAAACCAAGTCGATTCGTTTGATGGTTTCAATTAAATTAATTTTTTAATTTAATTAAGTAAAATTTATTTATTTTAGTATT
>JAVXUL010024135.1:0-11731 GCA_035590515.1 Trichilia minutiflora
CCATTCGATAATAGTGAAACCTTTGATTTTTTTCCCAACTGGTTCGTCTCGATTTGCCATCCAAACCACCATTGGATTTGGCTGAGTATTTGTGTACCATATGGCAAAGTTGAAAGCATTCTCCACACACCCATGAATCCTGCAGAAAAAACACTGTTGGGAGAAATCAAAGTGTCATTGATTTTCTCCCTCTTTCAAGAGCACGGAATAATATTGATGAAGATAGAGCACAAGTTTGCAAGAGATACAGAATAAAGAGGGAAGCAGAGATGGCCATTACTGATGCTCCGTTTTCTTTGTGTTCTAAGATTCTTATATGATGCTGGCCGAATACAGGATTAATAAAATCTGTACATATTCTGTCCGGCGTTTTCTTTATATATACATATATATATATATATATTTAAATTAATAAAAAATTAAATAATTAATTATTGTTAATCCGTGATTTACCATTATAGATTAAAAATTTTCAGTACTATTTTATTTTAAATATACAAATATCAAAAATCAGAATTTAGTACCATACAAATATCAATTATCAGAAATTTATGTTATATAAATATGTATAAAATGCAATAATACATCAGTTGCATGCTTTTCATAATATTATGAATAAAATTTTAAAGTATCAAATTTATCAAGGGAGCATGAAGATATGTAAATAGATAACAGATGTTAGAATTTAAAATTCTCTTTATCTCCTATTTCTTATATGTATTGATATTTATACGTAACAGATATTAGAACATATTTTCAAAATACGTGAACTTTTTCTTTATGGCTTCCGATTAAGATAAAAAAATATAAAATATAGACTAAAATATCATATCAAAAATTCAAAAACAGGTATAAAGGTATAAAGAATGCAAATTAAATCATAGTCCATTAAATTATATATAAAACATATATAACCATATCGTTTATAAATTAAAATCTTACAAATATTTCATTCACATGCTTTTATAAATATATACATATAAAATATTTGAAAACATAATAAGAACAAGTTTACACATATATCATGCTAAACATATCTTCTAAATACGACTTTTGAAGCAAAAATAAAATCGATTAAATACGTTCACGTTTCCAAACAAATTCAAATTATATACAAAACACTTTTTAAAATATAAAGAGAATATTTATATAAAAATATAATTTATATCATACATAAAATATTTTGAGAACATTTGATTAATAAAATATTCAAAAATATTAAAAAATATATGAACCCACTCACTTCCGTAAGAAGAGTTCATACTCCCTAATATTCGTTATTCTGATTGGTCTCTTGTTCATAAATTCAAAATCTAACATCTCAAGTTGGCATTCATATCAATTTTAATCCTCAATTCATAAGAATAATGAGATTATTGCCCTAACTAATCCGATTTATCCAATTAATGCTTAGTTATTAAATTTAGTTTGAAACTCTATCAATTATCCAGTTTTCATTAGTAGAATTCATAATCTTAATCTCAATATTGAATGTTAATAATTAGAATCGAATTCAACTTTTCGAACTTAATAATTCAAACCCCACATATTAGGCATAACTTAATTTCATATCCAATAATCACTAATTGGCTTAATCTAACGTATAAATATGTATTCATATAATAATCAAATACAATTTTACAAATTTTTAGTTTAGGTGGACAATAAATTAAGTCATAAACAGTAATTTTAATATATAAAAATTATTCAAAACATACAACTAAAGTAATAAAGATAATGATAATCTTACTAAAGTATTAATTTAATCCTACGAAGCTTTAATTATCGTTAATTGATAAAAACTCTAAATATAAATAGTAGTTCAAATGTGCTCGTATTGATTTATTGGTCTACTTCGATGAAAGTATATAAGGTAAAAATGTTTTATAGTAAAAGATGGGAGTTTAATCTATTAAACAATAAAGGATTTGAAAGAAATTTATTTGGAAGTTTACTATGTTTGAAGAACAAGATGGTAGAAGAAAAAAAAATAAAAATAAGAGATATAACTTCTTAAATTAATATATAAATATAATGCTTATGAAATAATTGAATTATCTTTAAAAATATAAAATAAAGAAGAAAAAATATTAAAAAAGATAAAATAATCTTTTTTATTATTAAATATGTATTTATTATAATTAAAAATAAATTGATAAATCATTTTTTATAAAAAAAACAGCGATATTTTTTTTATTAAGATATTGATACCTTTAATTCAGGATATCAGATCTTTCCCAAAAAAAATCTATTTCTGACCAGCGTTTCTTTAAATACTTTAATAACCCCCAATACCAATTTTCTCAAAATCTTTAACTATCAATTCAAATAGTAAATTAATCTTTTCGTCGTTAATTAAAAATAATACTTTGCAAATTGTATTCTAAAATTGTCATTGTCAAATAATTTAGTAGACTTGTGTTAAACTATTTATTATCATTGTCGTTGTCAAATAAATTGTGTTAGACTTGTGATATGACATGTTCCGTAATAAGAAATTACGTAACATTTACCTCTGTATTAATAATTTATCGTCATTGTCAAATGGACGAACAAGTCTACAAGTACAGTTGAATGCCCAAATTCATATTATTTCTAAAATTTGTATTCATCAACTTTGTAATTGTAACGTGACATAATGAGTTCACAACTAAGGACGGCTTTATAAGGGCTAGTCATTTGAAAATTTATTATAAATATAAGTTAATAATTAAAAAAATATCATTTAAATCTTTAAAAAAAATAAATCTTAATAAATTAAATAATATTTAAGTCCTAATATATCAAGTGTTATTTAAAAAAATTATAATCTATTAAAATATAAGTATTATGCAGCATCAAAATAATTTGTAAGCAACTCTAAAATAATTTATATTTCTTCCTTTTAAGTATTTATTTGACCTAATTTTTTTAGTATTTCTTAATTTTTTTATTAAAAATTATGTCAAATAAATAAATATAATTTTTTTATATTTAAAATATAAAAAAAAAAATTTAAAAACAGAGAAAAATGAGATTTTTTTCTTATCTCAGTAAATATATATATAATATTTATTTTATTTTAAAAATATCCTTCTTAACTTTTATTTTTAAATATTTTGATTTAATCAAATCAAATCAAATACTTTTAATGATAATTTTAATAAAAAAAAATTATTTTATCTATTATATTAAATAATTTTTAAAAAAAAATTTATCTTAATTTTTAAGAGAAATAAATACCAATTTTTAAGTACTTAAAAAGTTATCCCATACATATTCTAAATACTTTTTTTAACTCTTCTTAAAAATTTATTTGATTATAAATATGTTCATTTTAATATTTTTTTATCTTAATTGTACTTTATTATATTTTCATTTTTTTAAATTTTTGGGCATAAAATTTATATTTTAAACACTAATGTTGATTGCATTATTTTTTTGTGAAAATTATTTTTTTATTATTCTAGTATTAAAATTTATTTATACATATAAAACATGTTAAAAATTTTATAAATTTCTAAATATTTTATTCAAAAAGTATTTTCATCTAGTTCTATCTAAGGTACGTAAATTTTTGGGTATGCTACTGTTTGCTATAACTATTCTCTGTACATGCTTTAATTTGAAGTCATGATTTAGTGCAATGAACTGTACTAAATACTAGTGTCCCGAAAAAATTTAGGGTGCGCCCGGTATAGCTTCTAATTAGCATTTTTGGAAAATAAAAGTAATGTATGTTTTATTTGATATTTTTCAAATTTTAAAAATTATAAAATACATTAGGTGACATATTTTAATATTATTATATAAAAATAAGATTTATAATATATATTCGGTAAAAATATTTAAGAAAAATGTATTATGAATAATGTCAGTGTTTCGAATTTCGTCAAATATAAAAACCCAACGTAAAGAATAAGATTCTGAAGATCAGGGTTGCATTTGCCCGAGCCTTTTTCATATATTGTTTTATTAGTATGTGTAATGTTTGCACTAATAGGATAGGATCCCGTCTAAACAAGGACGAAGGCTAAGTGACTCGGAGTCCAAACATGGCGCGGGCCCTTTACCTTAAATGACCCAGTTACAAAAGAAATTTTTTTCGTTTCGTTCCAGAGAATGGAACCCAGGCCTACGGGTCTCTGAAGAATAAAGCAGATATTCTGACCAGTAAACGACATCGTATTAATTCATAATTGTTTGTGTTCCTATATATTTTAAAAAATAGATTTGAAACTTTATTCTATAAAAAATTATTTTTATTTCCCTCCTATAATCCAACCAACCACACCTTTGTAATGGTCATTGTTTTCCCCAATTAGTTAGAATTGAAAATGTTCTAAGAACCTATTATATTAGAGGTATGATGATTAGAAATAATTTGTGCGAGTTTTGTGTTTTAAGTTCGATTTTTATCATCAGTATTTTTTCTGTTGAAGTGTCTAAGATATCAAATTATGAGTTTTATCTAAACTATCCCTCTAATAAGCGATGGCAGATTTTTTTTTTCTATTGAAACGTCTAGGAGGTTAGACCATGAATTTTATTTGAACTGTGCTTCCGACAAATAATGACAGATTAGGAGATTAAATCGTGGGTTTTATTTAAACTGGTCTACGATTTTATCTGAGCTATTCTTCTGATAAACGATGATAGACCAATTTGACTGGTGTCTGTGTTTGAATAGATGAATTAAAATTTTTTACCTATAAAAAAAACTCTAAAAAATAAAATGTCATTCTATTCTTCTATACATGTCCAATTAGATAGAAAAGGAATAATCTCTTTCGCATATCTACCCAGTTAGTCTAACTTTTTTACAAATGATAAAAAAAAAAAAAAATCCCTCTTCTCACAACAGAAAACTAGTTGCCTATTATATAATCATTGTCTTTAATTTAAAAAAATAATAATAACCAAAAAATATATAAATAAAAGATCAGTTTTTACTAAATGTATTAAAAAATACTCAATTATATAATAGTGGGAGTGAAAAAAAAAACAAGCTTAAAATATATTATCATCTTTATTATGAATTTTATGATGAAAAATTTTTAAAAATTATTTTTACACATAATCCTAAATGAAACTTATGTCAAAAATAAAATAAGAACAAATTGAATAAATAAGATTCGCCAAGTCAAAAAATTGACAAGCAAAGCCTATATATGACTTGCTCAGAAAAACCAATATGTTATGTTGCACTGCAAAGGAACTATCATTACTATAAGCACAAGGCATAAACTGTCAAAAACAAATGATGAACCATTTCAAGATGGACTGCCATATAGAAGCATAGTTGGTGCTTTACAGTATCTAACACATAGCGGGCTCATATTGGGTTACGACAGACTTAGTTTATGATAGTGTTTTGAACACACTGGAGAGTTTGTAAAAGGGTGTTGCGATATATCAAAGAGACCTCACATCTTTGTCTTGAATTCACAAAAACTAAGACACTGAAACTGGTTAAGTTCTCAAATGCATAGTGGGGTTTTGACATGGATAATAGAAAATTGGTTGGAGGCTACTGCATTTATCTTGGTGAAAATCGGATATCTTGGAGTTGAAAGTAGTATGTGGTGGCAAGGTCTAGTACAAAGTTAAAATACTGATCTTTGGCTCAAACTGGTACTCTGGTAGCTAAAATTTTGCCTAAATTCACCTCTTGTGACGTCGAAATACGGATGAGTGCAACAAATCCTGTTCGTCAGGCAACGACCAAACATACAAAGATTTACATCCACTTCATTCGAGACAAAATGACAAATGGGGAACTACTTGTACAAAAATGTCACAGCATAGAACAAATGGTAGATATCATCACAAAATCATTGTTCTTCGATAAGTTTGACTACTTCGGAGCAAGTTCTATATTTATCCCAGAATCTTGAGCTTGAAGAGAGGCTTCGAAGAAAGTAGTCAATTGGATGGATCGGGTACATTCACCAAAGAAAATGAGCCCAACAATCCCCAGACCAGATCAGAAAAACTCAACATTCCCGTTCCTGCTTCGCACACCCCAGCATGTTTTGTAGCAAGAACAATCTGATCGAACGAAGCAAAGCACCATTTTGCAAATGCATTGTAATCACTGTATCAGAATTCAAGGGTTTTCAGGGAGCACAAAATACTAAGTTTTGGCATCGTATACAAACATTGTTTTTCCGCTTCCTAAACATATATACATACTGTGCAGATATTACAAAATTAACTTTAACATTTCAGAATTATTAATATTCCGGATATATCAAGGACAACCTCATCTCAAAGTACCAAACCACAAAATAATTGCTTATCATGATAGCATTTCCATATTTTTCTTGTTATCAGATAAATAAAAACAAAACAAAATAATAAACACAAGCATATTTTGGTTTTGAAATCAGATGAATGAATAGTCCAACTCAAAAGTTCAATAAGCATTATCAACATTCAACCCTATGGAACCTCAATTGTTGAGCAAAAATTTAGCACAACTCGTCTTAGAAGACCATCGTCTATTATACTGCACATATTTAGGCATCAAGCAAAGTCAGATATTGGATAATATATAATTAGCTCATTACCTACCATCTTACCAATTCTTTCTTAGACTTATCCCTCCTTGAATTGTTTTAAATTCTTAAACTTCCATACTCGAGAGCTTTCCCTCTTATCATATAAATGGGACCAAAATATGTGCTTATTGCTTAGTACTACAGCTCTACTGACTCAACAAAATGGTTGAGGTATCTATGATTTTTCTGATTTTCCTTTTACATAAAGCTGTGTCCTATGAAAACAAGATAATAATGGGTCTGAATTTAGAAACGATCCCAACTAAAATTCAAAGATAATACAGAAAGTCTTCTTGAAATGTCCCAAGTTTTTCACATGCTCTTAAATTCAAAGCAACCACTCAAAATCTCTCGTCCAGACTTACCCAGAACAAAATCATGCAGGCTTTCTCTTTTGGGTTTTGCACCGAAATTGATTCAATTCAAATTATTTATTATCCAAATAAAAATTAATTTAAATTAGTTTATTATTTAATTTAATTTAATTTATTTAAATACAATTATAAATAAAATAAAATAAATATACTTTATTTTATAAATAAAAAATTAATATTATTAATTTTTAAAATAGTTTAAATAAATATTCTAAATTAAAAATACAACATAATTAAATTAATAAAAAGAAAAATAAATATTATAATTACAAATTATATTTTAAATAAATAAATTTAAAAGATAAATTCATATTCAATTCATTCGTTTATCATTTAAATTAATTTTTTAAATTCAAATTAAATTCGTTTATTAATCAAATCAAATATTTTACATTCGAATATGTTTATTCATGTTAAATTAATCGTCAACTATATTACCTAAAATGTGTTCCATTTTGCTTTCATTCAGTATAATATGCAAACAAGAACATTCCGTCTGTTTTGGCTAACTATTTTACCTATTTGAATATCAAATTGTTATAGAAAAACAGTGCATGAGAAAACAAATTAAACAAATATTTTAATTTTTTAAAATTTTCCTGATTTTACATTCAAAAGAAAAATCGTTTCTTTTCTTTTAGCCTCATGACTCTTTCTTCATTCCCCGTTTCTATCGTCTGTACACTACCAAAATCATTATTATCTATAACAAAGAAGCCAATAAACAACGAACAAACACAGTTTTCTTTCTTCCACATTTTCTTTCTCAGCTCTCTCCGTCATTGGTTGGTCTACTTTTATGATCATCTGATTAACTAGTCTATGCCTCTAATCGACCTTGCTAACCCCAATTCGCTTCACCATAGCGTTTATTATTGCTTCTGTCTGCAAACTGAGCCCGTTGTGCTCAATCCCAGACATATAGTTCCTCACTTCTTTCCTTATCATCTCTTGCATCACAGACAAAAACTCTGCACTAAAAAACTGCTTCTCATATCCAAACTCACTCTTATTCTGTAGATGAGCTTGAGCGGATAAAGGTTGTGTTGCCAACTGGTGCTGTACCATCTGAGTTGGGTTCAAACCAAGATTAGATCCAGATGCTTTCCCGGGCCCAGGATTTAACACCTCGTTGGATTCGGATCCAGGCAGTGAGAGGCTGAGTGAAATGGGTGGATCCGTGGTGGAAGACGAGGCCTCGACCGGAACAAACGACCCGGTTCTTAACAAGGGGCGACAAGCCGGAGACGGATCAGCACCGGGTAAACTAGAATCGCTCAAGTCGGATCCGGACGGGCTAGTCGGGTTCAATTGAAAACCTGAAACATTATTACCCGGTCCGACACTAGCTGATCTTTTCAAAGGCTGCGGGTTAATCGCATCTTCGTGCAAACCATCGCTCATCGAAGGGCACTTCCTCTTCAAAGTGGAATTCCAGTGATTTTTTATAGCATTATCTGTCCGGCCGTTAAGGTGGCGAGCGATAGTGGCCCACTTATTGCCAAACCGAGCGTGTGCTCTGATTATAGTCTCGTTCTCTTCCGGTGTGAATGGTCTGTGTTCAACCTCAGGAGACAACTGGTTACACCAACGTAACCGGCACGATTTTCCAGATCGACCAGGAATCGATTTGCTTATCAACGACCAGGTTCTAGGTCCGTAGTTTTGTACAAGCCTTTGTAACGCTTCATCTTCTTCAGGGCTCCAAGGACCTTTGATCCGATCAACATCCTTTTTGGTGGAAGCCATAAGATTGAATAAAAAGAAAAAGAGAATTTGATAATCTGAATATTTCGAACACAGGCTAGGATAGAAATCTACTGGGAGGTTGCAGCGGCTGAGCCTCACCTTGGGTCTGAGAGAGGAAAGAATAGAGAGAGTGAAAGGAGGTATTTATACTAAAGGATAAGGATGACTGGATGAACCGGTTACAGTGACAGGTCATAGCCGTTGAGAATGGGGGTTTCTTCCAGGCAAGGCAGTTACTAGTATACAGCTGTCAAACCAACACGCGTCACATTTTGGCCTCCCCAACTTACACGTACAATCACTCCCCATCAAATCTGCCTTCGTGCAGTTGCTACAAATTCAGAGTTCCTTGAGTTCACACCAAAATCACGCCATGATGATCAATATATAACCAACTACGGGGTCATTTATTGAAATTTTCTTTTTTTGTTTTAATTTTTTTTATAATCTCTAAAAAATATATATATAACGGTATTTTAAAACTTTAAATTGACTGTTTTGGAAGTTACAATTTACAAGAGTCATTAAACTTGAAAAACAACCAGAGTTGTTTAAAAGGAAAGAATGAGAGATCTGTATCTTATCTTTATTAAAATAAATAAATATAGAAAGAAAAAAATGAAGAGTACGACGGGTGGGTAAGGAGGATGACTTTGACCGAGGACAGGCTGGACAGCAATTTCTTCAAGAGATTTTTATTTTTATGAAAGAAAAGGACGCACGGATGCTGATCTAGTACACAAAACAAAGTTCAGTAGCAGAATCGGAGGACTGATGGGTGCTACAATTCTGTCAGCCCAGCCTGTCAATCTAGCCCCACTCAAAATACTAACTTCAACGGCCTCCTCCCCACCTATCACCACGTGGCGCTGATAACCCCTGTCTCTCTAAACTGCCAAAACGGACTCCACCGTCTTACCGGCTTAATTGATTAATGATTACGTCTCTCTCTTTCTAATGCTGGAGGCTTTATCGTCTGGTGTTGAATTGATGATGGGCATAAAAATGTTATGGTTCAACTAAATAATTAATATGTCATATGTAATATTGAATAATCGATATTTTATGGTCACAAATTTTATCCTGATAATAAATAATATTGGTGATTGTGAATTAGCAGCAGACAAAATAAAATTTAAAATCAATTGAATGTGTGTGCGTGTGTTTTCTGAAAGGATAATAAAAGAAAAGTTAATAAAATAAAAATAAAGCAATAAGGTCAGGAGATTACTTTTAAAAAATAAAAATAATAACATGATCACATCCACTAGCTCTTGCATTATTCAAAGTTCTTAATTTAATTGTTATAAAGAAAATAAAGTTATTCATTTTAAATATATTATAAATAAGGCAGATATTTATCATATGAATAGTATAAAATACAAGATAAATGAGGTACTGCTCATTATGTAAATAATTAAAAATATAAAAATCATTATATAACAGTGAAACTACTATCTCATTTAATTGAGAAATAATTAATATAGTATTCTTTGTGCCAACATGATAAATATTTTTAAATTTTTAAAAATTTTATTATATTTTTAAATCCTAAATTATATGTAACTTCATTTTAGATTAATTTTTTAGATAATGTGTTGAGGAGATGAATCGTACAACTTTTATTAAAAGAAAATATAAGTGGTATATAAATTGTTGATACACAAAGTAATTAGAATATTTTTGCTTATATGCACCTTTTTTTAGTGATTTTATATGTTTAATTATGAAAATATGATTTGTGGGTCTTCTATTCCCTCGAATCTATAAAGAAATAAGAAAATTAAATGAGATAGGGTATTTTTTGACGAAAAATTTTGATACCTAAGTTAACTAAAAAAAAATACTAAGGATAAATTGTGTGTATAAAAAAAGAGAGAGTTTTATTATTATTTTTTTTACAAGTTAAAGTGTCTAAAAATCTCCCTTTTTAGAAAATATGATAGCTTTTATGCTTCTTTTATCTTCCCTTCTTATTTTTAAATGACTGAATATCAGAGAATAAAAATAATATGATATAATACAATATCTTATCATATGATTATGTATTAAATCATCTTTCAATTAATCGCGATATCATATTTCGTGATAAAGTTATAAATACTTTCTTTTTTATAATATCAATTAGATCTTGATAAATAATAAGATTAATAAATTTTTAGGATTAAAAAATCTATTTTGTTGTTATTATATATATATGTTTAATTATTTTTATTTTTAATTATCCTACATAATGAGTTCAGCTTAGGGATTATGTGCAATTAAAGCCGGTGACTCATTAATTTTTGATGCGATAAATAATCTTATGATAAACTATTAAAACGATTCAGGATCTAATATGTTAACTTATTTCTAAGATTAAATGAGGGGTTATATGATGACGTATCATTTACTTTCTTGGGTAAAGAGCTAGAATTTTTAGTACGGATTAAATTTCACGAAAAAAATTTAATTGAACATGAAGTTAAAGATTTATTCATTAAAAGAGTTAAGAGCTCCACGTAATTTCAATCTTCTAATAAAGAGTAAGGATAATTCCTGATGACATGGATAAGAGCTAATTTTTTATTTTTGCGAATCATAAATAATAAGAAAAGAAAAACTATACGTTTCTATGAAACTGATATCTATTGATCAACTTGACCACAATTGCGTGGAGTGCGTTCGAGAAGAGAAAACGGAAAAAGTAGATTGAAAGCAAAATACCAAAAAAAAAATGAAAAAGTGGTATTCGAATTTCAACTTCACTCTGGTGACGCGGGAAACAGTCCATGGCCATGGTCATGGCCATATACATCTTACTCTCACGAGCCACGCGCGCCTCATATACATCTTACTCTCACGAGCCACGCGCGCCTTTCTTCTTTCACTTAACCATTTCTCGTCCTTTCAAGTTTCACCCTACTGAAATGCTTGTCTCACCCATCACGCGAATTAATCCTCAACACGTGTACACTCACGTGAGATCCACATCTCATTTTCTGATAAAATCAGAGTTGTCTCCAATAAATTTTAAATTCACAATAATTATATATATATATATATATATATATATCTGGGGCCTGA
>JAVXUL010024146.1:0-11729 GCA_035590515.1 Trichilia minutiflora
AGCTAATGTATGTAAATAAAGAACAATTTCTTTTATTAATAAATATAAAGTTTATACAAGATCAAAAGTCCTGAAACAGACAACACGAATGGTTTCTAGGGTATACACACACTCACAACCTTTGAGGATATGGCAAAATCAGCTTGAAGTTTGTAAATTTTGAACCCAAAAGTACTTATTTCTCATTTTGTTTCTCATTTTTCTTGGCATATCTTGTAGTATCCATCTTATTTTTTTACTCAAAAGCCTTGGTTACTAGATTTCATCTGTTTTCTCATTTTTGCCATTTGTTTCTTCATTATGCTTCTCACTTCTCATTATGATGGCTTTGTAACGCTCTTTTAGGTTAACTTCGGTATCACTTGAAAATTTTCCTCTTTGTTAAAACTTCAACTCTAATACTAACTGCCTAATCTATACTTTTAATGACTTAATTGAAGTGCTCATGTTATGAAATGGAAGTTCCAAAAAAATCTTCAATAGATGGCTTCTTCTCAACTTGAGGTTAAGAGTAATACCTTGGTGGTGGTTATAAGATATTCTTGTTGTTGGCATATAAGAAATTTTTAAGGTTGCTATGGCTTAAATCATACTCAAATCTAAGTTTTGCATACAAAACCCTAGGCTACAAATGAAAGAAAAACAATAAATTTCTTTGAAAATTACCTTAGGGCTTTGTGCAGTCTTCTTGCTCTCATGTAGATTTGATGAAGATAAGAACCAAAACCATGGCTTCTCTTCAATTAACACGCTCCCCTAGCTTTCTTCTCTATGGGCGAAACTTTTGGTGAGAGAGAGATGGAAATTAACTTCATTTTCTTAGTTAAAATGAAAATAAAAAGAGATGTTTATATTTTCATTTTTATTTTCTATTTAATTAAATCAAGATTTATCTAATAAATAATATTAATTAAATGAAAAATATTGTGATATAAACACACCTATATGCAATGTGTGAAACTATACATATTTGGACCAATGGGCATTTAACAGAAAATTAAAATTTATTATCCAATAATAAATAAACATGTGTATTAATATTAACCATTAATATTCAACTAATTTTATCTAATTATTTAACACTCAAATTCATTAGATAATGGCCATATTAATTATCAAATTAATTAATATAATTAATTTAAGCAAAATCCTTAAATATGGTATAATTATTATAATGTCCTTAGTCATATTTGCACATAAGGGTAAAATGATCATTTAAATTTAAATTAAATATTTTAATTTAGATTTTATCATTTTATATTAAAATCATATTTTAATATGTTTGATAATCACAATTATCATATTTAAATATATAATTTATAATAAATTATACACATGTGTCAAAAATGGGCAAAATGATTATTTTGCACTAAATCAAACTATTTAATTTAGTTTCATCATTTTTCCTTAAAATCATATTTTAACATATTTGATAATCATTATTATCAAATTTGACAAGTAATTTATATTAAATTACCTCTTTAACATATTATTAAATACATATAATAATTATACGTACCGGTTTCGGCCTATTACTATACTATTTGGCTTGGGTTTATCCGTGGGTGGAGGAACATTTTATCCTTCACGTGCCAATGAAACTCTTCTACCATCATATGCAGTGCTTCCATTGTAGCTAGAATTTTTAGATTCTTGTCTCTATTTTACCATCTCATGAAACTCCAAGCTCTTTTAAGATTTAAGAAGTGATTTCTTCTCCTCTCTACCTTCGCTGAATGATGAGTTAATGGCTTTTCATTAGTTTTTCACAGATGGTACCAACTGTTGAGGTACAAAATAGAGCATGTGACTGTGTTCTTGTGAACTTGAATTTTGTAGAATTGTCTTCCACTAGAGCTAGAATTTTTAGATTCTTACCTCTATTCTGCCATCTCCTAAAACTCCAAGCTCCTTTAAGATTCGAAAAGTGGTTCCTTTTCCTCTCTACCTTCGTTGAATGATGTGTTAATGGCTTTTCATTAGTTTTTCACATATAATGCTAGTTGTTAAGGTACATAATAAAGCATGTGACTGGGCTCTCGCGAACTCGATTTTTGTAGAACTTTATTCCGATCTCCACTTGCAAGATTGCACCTCTAAGCCCTATAAGATAGTAAAACGCTTGGAGTGACGTCGGGTATATTTTTTGACAAAGAAACTCTGATGCCTAAGTCAACGAAAGTGTATATGAAACAAGAAAAAGAATTCTTGTGAGAATGAAAGTGAGGAAGAGGAAGAAGGTCTGAATTCAGTTACCCTTATTTAGGTTCAACTACTTTCTTTTATATGATTCTCTAAAGATTTTTGGTTGCTTTCTTTGATTTGACTTAACATTAAAGAATGGGAATGATAGGATCTTTCTACTCTTGGACAGTGTGATAGTCGTATTTCATTAATGCTCACATTATATCAGAGTTATAAATTTTATTGCTACTGTGTCATCAAAAGTTGACAGGTGATAGGATTGATGGATCTGACAGGTCAGAAAATATTTAAGATCACAATCCCTGTTGTGCCTTTTAACCATTCCCATTTTTAGACTGAAAGATTCTTCAGGGTCAAGGGTCTGGGGTTCTCTAAGTCAAGGATGAGGTATAATTGCTCCCTGACCTACGTTAACATTGTTAAGGATAGCATTCGAGGAGAAAGAAAATAAAAATCTGATAAGGGCTTTTCCTTTTAGGATCAAAGGTGACACGCGTCCTTATAGAAAGATCTCCATATGTTAGCCTCACTTTCTATCCAAACATTTATAAATAGGTTTACAAAAGAAATATTAGCATAGATGAAAAATAAAGACTTTTAAAGTTAGAGTGGTGGTAAAAAGTTATACTCAAAGACAAGACATTGTTTATGAGAAAATTTTTTCACCAACTTCTATGTTAAAGTTTATTTAGATATTACTTGCTATTACAGCTTCTTATGTCTATAAGATATAGCAAGTAGATGTAGAGACACCCTTCTTCAATGATTTTGTTGAGGAGACCATATATAGAGAGCATTTAATAGGCTATACTTCAATAGATAGTCATAATATGTATAAGTTACATAGATCTATTTATGGATTAAAATAAACTTTCAAAAGTTAGAACATAAGATTCGATAATACAGTTAAATCATTTAGCTTTATTAAGAATATTGATGAACCATGTGTCAACAAAAGGAAAGTTAACAATGTCATAATATTTATTATATTATATGTGAATGACACATTACTAACAGGAATTGATATAGCATGCTCACTCAGATGAAATTGTGGTTGTCTAATATGTTCTCCATTTAAGATTTGGGAGAAGTGACTTATATTTTGGGTATTCATCTTTATATAGATAGAGAGAAACGAATAATAGGTCTTTCTCAGAATATGTACATAAAAAGGATATTGAAGAGTCCGGTATTGAAGATTTAAGAAGAGTTCTTACCTTGTAGTCATTGAATTCATCTATCTTAAAAGATGGAAGTAAAGATTGAGATCAACCAATAACGTATAAAGAAAGTTCCTTAGGCTTCAGCCATAAAAAGAATTATGTATGCAATGCTATGTACAAGACCTAGTATATCTAATGCTATAAGTATTACGAATAGTATTAGGCAAATCCTAGAGAACAGTATTGAACTATTGTAAAAGAAAACCTAAGGTACTTAAGAAGTATCAAGGATATAGTTTTGACATGTAGAGGGGATGATTTAATAATACAGGATTACACTAATTCTGACTTTTAGTCAGATATGGATGATAGAAAGTCTACATCCATATACTGTAGAAACAGAATATATCATTACTTCTCAAGCTACAAGAGAGGCTATCTGATTTTGTAAGTTCGTGAGTAAACTCAAAAAGCTTCTATCCATTAATAATCTAATAGTTTTGTACTATAATTATAATAGAGCAATAGTGTAAACTAAGAAACCCAAAAGTATGAAAATATATTCAGTGTAAGTATCACTTAAAAAGGGTATTTATGTCAGATAAACACTTGATTGTATAAGAGACTCTACCAGCGGATAACATAATAGACCCACTCAGTAAGCTAGCGACACAACAGCAACTGAATCATTATCTTGAGAAGAAGGGTATTTGATATCATAGTGATTAGCTCTAATACAAGTGGGAGTTTGTTGGAGATATAACCTAGACCCAATCGTGTCATAGGGTCAAGGATATTATCCATAGTTAATATTTCTTAGTGGTTAATTTAAACTATTTATGATTAATTACAAATGGTTTTTTAATATCATTTTGCATTGCTTTAATTGCATTTTATATATTATTGTAATAATGCAAAATTATATCCTGTGATATATTATGTGTCAAGACTCTATCTATGAAATATTATGGATATGAGAATAGAGTATATAATTTAAATACATCTAAATAAGTTTTTGATTGAGGTAGTGTCATTAGGGATAATAAAATTATATGATTGGCATGTTTTATTATTGTCAATGATTAGTATTCGATATCGATAGTTTGGTGATGAGTCTCATGCCACAAGAGCAAAACATGAGTATTATGTTTAAGCACATATATTGAACGTGATCAAACATGATGAATCACATGAGCGATTATCCATAGTCAATGATTTATCATACAATTGTACTAGTGTACCACTAGTTTTTTGACCTGAGATATCACGGTTGTTATCTATAATGAGACAAATTTTTCACTTGTATATATCACACTATGCTATCCATACCTAGTAAAAGAAGCTTGATAACAATGTGTTCTTATTGTATAAGAATAGGTGATGATCAAAATAAAATATATTGGCTTAGACATTTGAGCTTGAGATCCTAGGCAGGAATGTTATATACGGGAATTAAAAATCTTTGGTCAGAGTACGCAGTTTTTGAAAATGAGTTTTCACATATACAGTTTTCATTGATGATTGATTTTCTAATCCTATGATCGAGTTAGAGGTTTGATGATTTCATGACCTGCACTCAAACGAGAGTCAATAATAGAAGACTTTACTACACATAAGTACGATTATATGGATTTATCCTAAATATACATTTTCTGTGTTCTAGTGGTCATGACATCTGGTTAGATATCACTCATGATCATTGAGAACTTTGGCTACAATGAGTTATACCGAAGAGATGTGAAAGGATTCGTATTGGTTCATGTCTAGTTCACGATGAACCCAAGAGATCATACACAATAACCGATAGATGACGGTGGGTAAAATAAATATCATTAAGTTGGTTAATGATATTTTATATTGATAAAAATTAAATTACTCTGATATATTGATCGATATGTAATTTTATTCTTTAAAGTAAAGAATAAATTCTCCCGACAATGATGCACTAACACCCGTATATCAAAGAAGTTTTGATAATTTTATGAATACCGTAAATATGATTTACGGATATATAAAAAACTTGAAAAGGATTTGTAATTCATTTATTAATAAATGAAATGGGTTTATTTATTAATTATTAAATAAATATTATTTAATAGAATTAATTCCTTATTTGACAAATGACATAATGGTGTAATGCTAAATGTCAAAATCTCATTAAATAAATATTCTTTCTTTTTAAATGAATGGTCATAATTTTTTTCATATTTATTAATTAAGGTAATTAATCTATGTGGATATATATATATATATTAAATTTGTTTAATGGATGTATATATGTGTATAAGTTTGAATTAATCAAACTAATAATTATTAATTATTATTATTATTTTTAAATATTAATAATAATAATAATTTATTTTATTATTAATGGATAACATCAATTGGTTAATTATTTATTTTTGAATGTTTTGTTAAATCCACCAATTACACTTTGTTAAATATTAATGTTATGATTGGCAGACTTTAGCCAATGATATTCATCCATTTTTTAAAGAAAACATTGACAGAAAATGGTTTTATGTGTGTATGCTTTGCTCCTGTAAGGCATTAAAAGTAAAATGAATTGGTTTTGCTTTTGCTAATTTGACATTTGTCCATGTGAAAGAAATAAGAGGAACAAGAATTGAATTGATTTGTTTCTATATTTTATACCTTACATGTTAGTATAAGAAAATAAAAAAATAACATGTTTTTTCTTTCTTTTTGCTATCATTCGTCCATATTAAAAGGGTGAAAAACATATATAAATTGCTTTGTTGTTTTCGGCTATGAATGATGAAGATACTTTTGGAAGAAAGAAAATAAAAAATGAAAATAGTTCTTTGGCTTTTCTTCTTTTTTCCTTAACGTCCATGGTTAATAGGGTTGTCAAACGGATCAGGTCAGTTCGGCTCGACTCAGTCCGTTGCGGGCTGATCTTAAACGAACCGAGCCAAGCTAACCTATTTATTATACGGGTCAATATTTTACTGGTCCTAATCCGGCCTACGAGCTAAAGAGCCGGCCGACGGACCGATTTAAAAATTTTTAATTTAAAATATATATATATAAAATACATTAGTTACCAATAAATACAATATGTTAATAGTAATAATAAGTTTATAATCTAAATATAACATAAATTAACTATATTATAACTTAATATATATAAATTTTAACAAGTCAAATAAAAGTTTCATTAACAATTATAAGTCTAAACACATGATCTCAAATCTCAAAATATATTCATCCAACACCATTCAATATTAATAAATAATAAGTCTAATATCATTATTAAAACTCAAATGTAATCAATCATCATCCAAATATAAAGACTAAGAAAATTAATTTTTTTTTTTTTAATTAAGTGAGTTAAACGAGCCTGTCCGTGGGTTAAATGGATTAGTCTGTTTAACCCGCAAGTTAAATGAACTGGGCCAAATCGACCGCGAATTAAACGAGTTAATTTCTTTTGTCCTAACCTACATAAATGGTGGGTTAAATAGGCCAGCCCGCAGACCGCTAGCCTGTTTGATAGCTCTAATGGTTAATGTTGAAATGGGTTTCTTTGTTTTGAGCACAAACAAGTAATAAAAGGAAAGAAAAAGAAGAAAGAAAGGGAAAGAAAGATGTTCTTCACATCTCAGCATGGCAAGATAATTGTTTTAAGTGTAAAATAATTATATAAAACTTGTCAAAGCTTGCAAAATTGTTTTGTAAGTTGTTTATGTCTTTCAATATCAAAATTGGAGCCATTGTCATCAATCCAATGTGTGGATACACCTGAAGGCCATTTGGAGATGAGTGGCTAGCTAGATATCTTCATTTGAGTATGAATTCCAAACCCTAACTACTTGTTTTTCATGTTAAAATGGTTGAAATCCATTAAGCATACATATGTTTTACTTATTCCTAGTTTGGTTTTTAAGTTTGGATGCAATTTTGTATTAGTTTCCCAAGAAAAACCCCATTGAACCTTGAGTACAAAGTAATACAAGAGAACCATTTTCTTTAATTGAATGAGTTAGAATAGTTTCAAAATAAAGCTTATGAAAATGCCAAGTTGTATAAAGAACATACTAAGAAATGGCATGGTATGAGAATTATGGGAAATAATTTATGCAAGGGTAAGAAGTTCTACTTTTCAATTCCAAATTGAAACTTTTTCCTATGAAGCTTCGCTCAAGATGGTCTAAACCTTTCATCGTAGAGAAAGTTTTTCCATATGGAGTGGTATTTTAAAAGATGAAGAAAGCAGTCAATCATTTCAAGTCAACAGGCAACCCCTTAAGCCATATTATAGGAATGAACAAAGAAAGTTTGCTGACATTTCATTCAAGGATCTAGTGAAGTGAGCTAATACTCGGTAACATTTAGCTAAAGACATTAAATCAAGTACTTATTAGCAGGTGACCCAATGTTCTAATTTTTATTTATTTACTTTATTTTTATTTGAGTGATTTAAGCATAATTTTCTTTTAAAATTGATTTTTTTATGTTAAGTTTGAATTGTTGTAGGTAGTAATGAAGTTTAAAGCAAGGAAAGAAAATAAAATATATAAGACTGAGTACAAAATTTTAAGAGCTTTTGCTGTAGTAAGAAAAAAAATTCTTTCATTGTAGTGCAAGTTAGAGATCCCACTGTAACAACCAAAAAAAAAAGCGGAGAAAGAAAAAAAGAAGTGGATACCCACACTGTAGCTAGAAAAAGTTCTTCCACTGTAGTGACGCAACATTTTTAACCCTAATCACGTTCTCTTTTTCAAATTTATAACAATCAACAAGATTTTTCTCTCAACCTTCTCTCATCACAAAAACAAGGGTTACAATTTTTAAGAGAATCATCAAAGTTTACCATAAGTGTTTAATTAATTTTTGGAACATTGTTTGATTTAACACATTTTGTTTATTTTTATAAATCATTTTGTTGAAGTTGTTTGGATTGATTGATTGATTAATTGAGTTGTTGGGTTGTAGTGGTAAGATTAGATAGAAGTGAGTTCTTTTGTAAAGTATTCTAATTTGTTTTAGCATTTCCTTGAGTTTAGAAGTTGGTTAGTCTTATGGTGATTGCAAATTTGAATTTAGGGATAGAATCGAGAAAAGTATGTAATGAAGAGTTTAATAATCATTTTTTGCTAATTAGGATTTAACAAATTAATCCATGCTTTAGGGTTTTATTTTACAAAATAATCAAAACTAACGTGAAAATCATTAACCTTTAGTGATCGATTGATGAAGATTAGCTTGAAAATTATCAAGCTTCCAAGAATCAAACCCCAAAATGCTTCTCCTTTGTTTGGCCGTATGAGTGAAAGAGAATGAAAGCTTCCCTTTTTAATTTCAACACTCGAAATTGAATTAATTCACAATTAAATGGAAATTGACCTTTTATATATCATTGTAACATTTACTTAAATGTCCCCATCAATTGATTCAATGGTAAACATGTCCCAAAGCTTGTCAAACAAGCCTTATAATAGTAAAGTATAACATAACAAGTTTGTCCTCATTAAACTCTTTAATGTGAAACTTGTCCTTAAGCTAATCAAACAACCTTTGATCAACTTTAATTAATTCTTTTAATATTCTCTAATATTAGTGGAATATCATAACTTATTTTAAGTTATAATTAGGTCAATTTACCAAGATCTCAATTCCTTTAAACAATTTAATATATCAATAATTTATACTTTTCGATCAATTGTCATCATCGAGAGTGTTATCTTTCTTAGCAGATAAGAATTATTTATTCTTGATCTTTTAGCAAAGCTAAACATATGGTTATTGGTTGTGACTTTTTGAGTTCACTGTGGTGTTAATTGTGAGTCGAAATCAATCTCATTGACCCTATTTTAAACTCTTCAAATGCTCAATGACTATAGTTAACATTTAACAATATGTTATAGTCTCTGAACCATAATGAAAAAATCTTCATCAAACCGTTTTGCTTCTGATTGTACATACCCTGTGAATTATGTCCCTTCGTTATCTATTTCTAACCAGGGTTCATAGAATGTCAAACCCTATACTCGGTGTCTTTTCAGATTATTGGTCATTATATACTAAACATCATCATTAAACTCTTTTTATAACTTGTTTTAAACTATAACCAGAGATTTCAATTTCAATTGTTTACTTATATTCGACTAAGAACTCAAATCCGATTTGAGTTAACGAAAACTCAAAATGCTATCTGTCGAGTCAACGAATTATATCTTAATAGCCATTCACATTTTAATATAATTAACATATAACCAAACTGACTTATTATACAAGACGTGACTAGTCTTGTATTTATACATCTTATGAATCTTGTACATTCATATTAGATAACTAAATGATTAGTTGATGGATTACTTTGTATACAAGTACAATCAAATAATGAATCATTGACTACATACATTCTATATGATTCATTATTTCTTTGATCACGTTCAAAAAATAATTCTCTAATTGTTAATCCATACTAATATCCTAATAACATGATTATCATGTTATCCGCACTAATATAATTCTCATGGTATTCATCATATACATTTAGTGTGTCTATTATATGATATCAATGTTCGATTGATACGGATTTTATAAGAAACAATTTAGATGATAAAATTATCTAGCTATTCATATGTATACTTTATCATTAGTATAATTGAGAAGAGGAAACAATATAGATATATAAAAATTTAATATTCTTCTTTATTAACAAACATGTACAGTACATATTACAAAAAGTTAGTTAATATAAAATATCCAAAACCAATGACACGAATGATTTTAGGATATACATCACTAAAGGTATTATTATGCTTAATAATTTAATTATGGTTTAGTAAGCTAACATGCAATTAAGGTATAATTTTCCAAAATTGATCAAATCAAATTAAAGAAAGCTAATCTTTAGCCTTAGAATGATGAAGATTAGCTTGTAAACTAACAAGCCTCCAAGATTTCAAACCCTAAATATGCTTCCTTGCCTCAGTCGAATGTGTTATGAGAGAAATGAGAGCTTTTTCTTTTTTGATTTTCTTAAAATCGATTAATAAAAAGAAAAATGATCCTTTTGAATAATTGTGCATCAGTTACTCAAATACCCTTGTCAATAAAGTCAATAACAAATAAGTCCTAAAGCTTTTCTAACAAGCTTTATAATAGTATTGAGCAAAATGATAAATTTACCCATATTAAACTCTTTAATATCAAACTTATCTTAAAACTAGTCAAACCACCTTTGATTAATTTTAATTAATTTTATTTATATTCTTTAATAATAATAAAATATTATAACTTATATTAAGTTATGTTCAAGTTGATTTAATAAACTCTCGAGTCTGTTAAACTATTTAACGTGTAAATTATTTATACTTTTCGATCAAATATTATTTTCGTGAGTATTAACCCTATTGCGAATAATATTTATTCTCTCTCAATTAGTAAGATAGCATATGGTTACTAGTTGTAAACTCTCGGGTTTATTATAGTATTAGTAGTGAGTAAGAATCGATCTCATCAATCCCATTTTGAACTCTTTGAATGCTCAACAACTATGGTTAATATCTCATAATGTATTATAGTCTCAAATCACAATGAAAAAAAATCTTTATCGAACCTTTTTAATCCTAATTGTACATACTATATAGGTTATGTCTCTTCGTCGTCTAATTCTGATTAAGACAAAGAAAGTCAAAAATCTAAACTTAGTGTCTATTTTGGATAATTGGTTATTATGTGTTGAACTCATTATAACAAAACTCTTTCGTATGATCTAATTTAAACTCTAGTAAAAGCTTTTAGTCAGTCATTTACCAATGTTTAATTGAAAATTCAAATCCAAATCGAGTAAATAAAAATTCAAGATCCTGTATATTGAGTCGAAGGATCCTATCTTAACAATTATTTATATCCCGATATAAATAATATGTGATCAAATCGACTTTTTATATAGAATATGATTAGTCTTGTATTTATACATCATATGAACCATGTGTATCTATATCAAATAACGAATATGACATCTTAGGTTAAAGGATTATTTCGTACATAATCAAATAACAAATCATTGACTACATACATTCTATGTGATTCATTGTTTCTTTAGTCACGTTCAAAAAATAGTTCTCTAATTATTAATTCATACTAATATCTGAGTGATATAACACTCATTGTTATCCATAATAATATTATCTCATGCTATTTACTGGAGACATTAAGTGTGTCTACTATATGATACTAATACTCAATCGATACTACGTGTGTAAGAAATAATTTAGATAAACAAATTATCTAGGTAATCATATACATACTCCATTCATTAGTATGATAAGAAAGAGGAAGCAACATACATATATGAATAAGAAATAATTTTTTTATTAACATATA
>JAVXUL010024157.1:0-11728 GCA_035590515.1 Trichilia minutiflora
CCTATTGGTATGTGTACTGTTTTAAGAGTTTAAATTGTTTAAATTGTTGAAAAATTTAAATACAATGCATAGGGAACTATTAGCGATCCTAAGATGCTAGAATTGGTTTTAGCAACTATCAGTAGATGACATATTGTAGGTGACGTTTTATCATTTGGGTTGGTTCTTAATTCGGCAGACCACCTCTGTGCTGTATGTTGTGCTCTCTCTCTATATATATTGGCAATTCTTAGGGAGCCTCTAAATTGATTGGAGTAGACTGTGGAGTTCGTCTGAACCCATGGCTGCATATCGTGCCACATATTTAGTTTACAGAGGCATGGAGTTCAAAATAGCTTAACTACGACTGATGAGCGTTGAGTTGAACTGGGCTATATAGTACGAAAATGTCAAGTTCAATTGTGATCCTGTTGAGATCTTAAAATAGATTCATTTTGCTTTTGGCTTTTGGCTATTGTTCAATGAGTATATAATATTCAGCTCCAACTATGAATGCAGCATCCTGGAGAGTGGCTTCAAGGCTAATAACTTGTACTGCATGTTATTAAAAAAAAATTTGTGCAAGAAGATTTTGATCTGTATCATCTTCGCTTCTCTCTCTCTCTCTTTTATCTCCAAAGGATAGCAATTTTCTTACTCATATCATGAAGATTGATTCTCTTACTCATATCAAAGAAGTAGTACCCCAGGTGTCACTGATTCTTATTTTAGTAATATAGTCGACATTTAGGTATGCTTGGAAATACTGATGTGAATATTTAATTGATTATAAAACAATGTAGCCTAATACACCAAACCATGCTTAGAATAATCCCAGAAGAAGAAGGGTTTTCAGTCTTCATCTCAACCCAAAACAGTTACATGTACAAATCCATATCAAGTAGATGAGACGCTTCATTTTCACCGTGTAGCGGCATGTTTGAAAAATTTTTATAAAATTTTTTATTGCCGATCTGACAAGTACTACATTCATAGGTCTTAGCATTATTCTTTTCAGGGGAAATATGGTTACTCATAAAATCAGTGTGGATAAATGCGTAACTCATCAGTATATGGTGCTAATTTTTCTGATGAACATTGTTATCCCTTTTTTTTTCTCTTTCTTTTTCTGTTTTTTTTTTTCCTGAATTTAGAAGGGAGTGTAAATCGTTTATTTGGAGGAACTATATCCTTGTCACCTTTGTTTTTTGAGTTAATCTATTTATTTTTTTCCCAATCTAGAGGAATGTAATAAATCTTTTTCTTTTGGGGATAGATAATTTATTTTAAATTTTCATAAATATGTATTAACAAAAATTTAGTTAAATAAAAATAGTTAAACGTAGAATTTTTTTTATATTTTCATTAATAAAATAATTGACAGAGTTAAGAAATTTATAGTTGATTGTGATATTATATACTAATATAATAAAAAATTTATAGTAGTAAAATAAAAATATTTTTAAAATTAAATATACGCATCTCCATCTAGATATCTGACATGGAACGTCTACTTTTTAGAGAAAAAACAAAGAATAACGGCCGCGTTGATTAATTTCATTAATGAATTGCATGGTGGCAAATTTCTTTTAAGAAAAAATATATATATTTATTATATAAATTCATGATTTTTATTATATAAATTCTTAAATTAAGAAATTAAATAATTTTTAAAAATAGTTTAAATTTAATTTATAAATTTAATACATTAATTTATAATCTTTATACTAAAAAATTTTATAAATTATTTTTTAAAAATAAAATTTAAAATATTTTATTTTATATTTATAAAAATTTTATTTTTAAATATTGATAAAAATTTTAAATATTTTATTTAATTATTGAATCATTATAATACTTTATACTATAAAAATATTTAATTTATAATTTTATATTCATAAGTGTTTTTAAAAAAGAATTTGTCAAATATAAATATAAATTATAAATTATAATTTTTTATTTATAATAATTTATACTAAAATAATTTATAATTAATTTTTAAAAATTAAATTTAAAATATTTTATTTTATATACATAAAAATGATTAATTTATTTTTATTTTATAATTTAAATTTATAAAAAAATTTATATTTGTATTTATATATTAAATAAAATTAGTTTAAATATTTTTACTTAAAATATTAAATAATTTTAATATTTTATACTATAAAATTTTTAATTTATGATTTTATATGTAATACCCTAGTTTTTTAGTTCAAAGGTATTTTCATCATTTTATTTTAGAAGGATATTTTTTTTATCTTAAAAATTCTATACTCAGATGTATTATTAGTTAAATAGACTTGTATTAATAATTATTAATCGATTTATAAGTTTTGGGTGGAATTTATTAAATTTTGAGAAATGTCCACAAGGTTCAAACCCTGAAATAGAAATGTATTTATCTATTTTTGCAAATATTTCTGTTGGGGGATTTTACTGAAGCCCAGCCCAACGATTTAGGCCCATCTTTAAGCCCCTATCCATACCTACCAAGTGCACATATCCAGTGGGCTCCCTTACACGGTGTCGTCTCAAGAAACTGGTCATGCTAACAGAAAGATAGCTAAATCGTCTCGGGCACTCTGCCCAAGGCAACTAGTCGGGAATTCTTCTTCGAGTTATTTACTGTCAACTTGCATTCGGGTCAGGGCCTTCAATAATATTTACCTTTTGAATCGAGGGATCGGATCAATATCCCACTATACAATAGTATAGACTTGCGGGCACTCGGGGTATGTTAGTCCCCGCCCCTCTACCTTCTGGTGACACCAAGGCTACAACCCGTTGCATGAAGGTCTCCCGAGAATCAGGGGATTTCATTCTCGAGAGAGCTAGAAGCTCCGCTTGGAGGTATAAACACTCGGAGGCTCGAAAATGACGTGATAAGGAACAGTGTCACAATTCCCCACGCCCTGTGATTTTGGAACAGGTCACCCTAGGCACGTCAGCCATGCAGCAACACGTGTCCAAGGATACGCACTCCTAGGCTTTTCATATACAACATCCAGAAATCAAGAGAAAGGATAGGCAATCAGATTCATTCGAGCAATATCAAGAGAAACCCACTGTGAGGCATTCTTTTAACTTTTCAGCGCATCCAGGCATCATACTCAGGGATAGAACATTCCATACCATCCATACTCTTCAGGCATTCTTGTTTACTTGCATGCACACTTATTTCATTTTAACAAACAAAAATGACATCGAAGCACCATTTTCAGCGAAAAATGACAAATGTCAAGAGTTATACAGCTAGGAGACACGCGACGGAACGCAAGAATGTGGAGGGAGTTTCTACGAAAGCAGCTGCCGTTGTAGAAGGGGCTGAAAGCGCCCTACATGAGATCTCGGAGCACGGGAACCCTCAGTCAAACGTCGTCGAGATGCATGCAAGTGAACCGGGCCATGTAAGGGGAACAGATAAAATAACTCGATTGCTACAGCTATTCCAAGACAGTGAGTAGCGACATACAGAGAAGGACAGGCAGATGCAAATATTGGTTAGGGAGGTATCGGGGATGAGAAGGATGATATAGACCAATACGCGGGAGACAAGAATGCCGGATGAAACGGTGGAAAATAGCTTCCCTCGACCAGAGGCTGTGATGAGGGATGGAGAAGGAGTCAAAAGTAAATCCAAAGCCCGAAGGTATACGGCTGCAGAGAAAGGGAAGGATAAAGTTGTAGAGGACCCTCATTTTAAGGGGGTGGGGGTAAAAGACACATGCATGCCCCCCGTTGTTTAGAAAAGGCGTCACCCCTGGTCTACAAGAGTATCCCGAAGTTCAGATACAGTTCAGGAAATACCTGACGACACTAACCTGTCTCCGAATGATGCGAGAACACTCTTGGAGTAGAGGCGGAGGTGAGAACCTGAAGCACTGGGACAGGAGAATTCGCATCAAGAGCAAGAGTGGGAGATTGACACCAAGGACAGGGATGTGGAGTCTTTGATAAGAAAGGTGATGAAGGAGATGAGTAAAGAGAAAGCGGGTCCTCGAGTTAGACTGACTGAGCCAGTTCTAATGGTCGGTCCCTATGCAAGGTCACCTTTCGCACCTAAACTGTTGGGCCAGGCCTTGCCCAAGAAGTTTAAAATGCCCCAGATCACTCCGTTTTCTGGGAAGACAGATCCGTCGCTATACATGGATTTCTTCCATGAGATGATACTCGTCCAGGGACTGAGCGAAGAACAGATATGCCGCTTATTTCCCCTAACCTTGGAAGGACAAGATAGAAAATGGTTTCTAGGCCTAACCCCTAGGAGTATTCAGAGCTTTGAGCAGCTGTACGAGGTGTTCACTGCTGAGTTCAGGGGTGCAACCTTCGACACCAAAACCCCGAGCTTGTTGTTACTACTTAAACAGAGGAATGGCGAGAGCCTCAGGAGCTTCGCCAAGAGATACCATGAGGAAGTGCTCGAACTGGGGGCTTACCATCACCCATTGGCCCTAGAGGGGCTGAGACAAGGGCTCCGAATAGAGAAGGGCCTGGTATACTATTTGTAAGTCCTCAGTAAACACTTACAAGGCAGCCCGAAGGAAGATACTCGGCGAGATAGACATCAAGAACCAGATGATGCTCAAGATGAAAGAGCAGAAGCCTACAGGGGCTCTCCCGAGAGACAACAATCGCTTCAAGAAACCCGACAACAAGAGATGGAGAAATGATAAAAGTAGGTTTCTTGAAGCTAATTAGGGGAGAGACCGAGTCCCAGAGTATCACCGAGGTGTTGGGAGGAGAGAGGAGTAGTACCCTAAGGAGAGAAGATCTCCTCAGAGAGATAACCCACAGCGGATTGCCCAGATAGACAAACCGAGGCGAGCAGAGCAGGGAGGAGCGAAGAAGAAGTTTACCCCCTTAAACGCTCCCCTCTCCCAAATCTTGGGAGAGGTAAGGAGACAGGGGACTATGTTGTTGAACACCCGTCCGATTGAACGCAGGCTCCCCAGAGAAGCGGGAGATGGTTTCTGCGAGTTCCACCAAGACGTGGGACACTCGACAGAACAGTACCACGAGCTACGGGATCAGATCGAAGTATTAGTCAGGAACAGTTACCTAACTGAGTTTATAGCTCATGAAGGTGAAGGGCCCCAAGAATCGAGACAAGATTAGCAGCCTCGACCCCCAGACCATGGGAGAGACCTGACGGATATGCGTAGACGGGGCATCGGATATACAAAAGGGAGGAGCAAAGGCAATTTCGAAGAGACTGAGTGAAGAAGAAGTTTGAAGGAGACTTTGTTGTTACCCTATAAGAGATCCCTTACTTGACCTGGACGCGGTAGCTAGAATTGCGTATTCGACATGGGGAGTTCCCGAATGACCGAAACAAAACCAGAAAGATAAAGAACCAAGAGGCTAGGTACGCTATCCTTAACACTGTATTATACTAACGTCCCTGCCATACTTGAAATGTTTGAGAACAGATGAGGCAGGTAAAGTAATTGAGAAAATCCACAATAGAACCTGCGAAAGTCATGGAGGGGTTCGTTCGCTAACATACGAAGTTATCCGACGAGGATATTATTGGCGCACAGTCCTTGTGAGGTAGAGCCACTCTCCAACACAACTGAGAAAAAGACTACCGCATTTATGAAGCAGAGTATTATTCACCGCTTTGGAGTTCCATATGTGTTCTTTATTGATGATGGGTAGTAGCGTGGCAGTATACAGTTCAAAGAGTTTCACTCGGAGTCCTACACCGACTTAAGATTTTCTACTCCAGCGCACCCACAAGCCATTGGACAGGTTGAAGTTGTCAACAAGATGATTAAGAAGGCAAATTGACATCCCAACCTTCCAGATGCAGAACTACACTGAAGGGAGAAATGAGGCTAGCTGAAGATTGGGGTTAGACCTGTTAGATGGAAGGAGAGATGAAGCCATGACTCGGGTATCCACATGCCACAGAGGGTAGCTCGATACTACTATCAAGTAGTCAAACGTCGAACCTACCAGAGAAGGGTTCTTATCTTCTAAAAGGTGACTCCTAACACCAAAGTCCCGGGTGAAGGGGTATTAGGAGCTAATTGGGAAGGGTCATACAAAGTTGTTTAAGCATCCACACTAGGGGTTCCCAAATTAAAGATCCCGAGCGACACTCCAATAAAAAAGCCACTGAACACAGACAGACCAAAAACTCACCACCCTTTTGACAACTGATCCCCCGATCCTGTGACCCACGTCTTGCCTACATGCTCCGCAGAGAATACGCGTCGAGCCTACCCGCTTCGCAGAGAATACGCATCGAGCCTACCTGCTCCGCAGAGAATATGCGTCTAGCCTCCCCTCTCTGTAGAGAATACACATTGAGCCTACCTACTCTGCAGTAAATGCACTTCGAGCCCCTCTCAAGTACTCTATTAGGGTTTGACTCCAATAATTGAAGCTAGGCCAATCTCTTATATGAGAAGACCTTAGGCCAATGAGACCATACTGTCTCCGAGCCAAGGATATTTATTATGGAACCATTTTATTTTGATACCGTACAGGCTCCCTTGCCCGATACACGGATTCTGGGACGGGTTACGATAAGGACGGGTCACATTTGGAACCCGCTTACCCGATGTATCGATTTCGAGATGGGTTATATCCGGGATCTGCTTGCCCTATGTACGAATTTCAGAGCCCGTTTGCCTGATGTACTAATTCTGGGATGGGCCATATCCGGAATGGGTTAGCTATACCTACTTGCCCAACGCATCTGATTCGGGACGGGCCATATAGATTTGCCTGTCCGATGTATATATCTCGGGATAGGTTATCTGGACCTGCTTGTCTAAATGTCCAGACTTAGGGACAGATCATACGTACCCCCTTCGTTCGATGAACATATCCCAGGCCTGAATCTCCTACCAGGACCATATCATTCCCGAGAAGATCTTAGGCCAATGAGACCATATTGTCTCTGAGCTAAGGGAATTTGGTATTCATGGAACTATTCTATTCCAAGGCCACATGGACCATATTGTCCAAGGCTAGCTACCTGTTTCAATTTTTCTTTTGCATGTACCACGGTACCTGGGAGAGGCCAGCCACCTACGGTTCGTACTTATTATGCTATGAGGTCTTTTATTTTTACGGTCAGGTTATCTAACGGACTGGCTTGTAAGTATTTTCTTTCTTGTAAATATTCTTTTCTGCTTTAATGATAAATACGGGTGATATGTTTATATATCTTCATCGAACCAAGCCTCAGTTCATCTGGCTACATATTAATCCGGGATAGATAATTTGAATATATCGTCTACACATATTTCTCAGTCATAAACTTCCTAAGTCATTCATTCGGTGACGTCATCTGAGTAAAATTTGAGTTATATGCATATGCATTATCCAAAGCGGGGTCTTTAACATAATTTTCTCTAAGTCCTTTATTTGGATTTTTCCATGAACGGATGAGCTCTTTATTGGGATGCTTGTTAAGTCCTTTATTTGAATTTTTTCTGAATTGATGAGTTCTTTATCGGGATATTTATTGGTTCTCTATTCGAATAGTTTTTTTCGAATGGACATATCCTTTATTTGGATATATCAATTTTTATTGGTTCTTTATTCGGATGATTTTCCCGAATGGACGTATCCTTTATTTGGATATATCAATTTTTATTGGTTCTTTATTCAGATGATTTTCCCGAATGGACGTATCCTTTATTTGGATATATCAATTTTTATTGGTTCTTTATTCGGATAGTTTTCTCGAATGGACATATCCTTTATTTGGATATATCAATTTTTATTGGTTCTTTATTCGGATAGTTTTCTCGAATCGACGTATCCTTTATTTGGATATATCAACTTTTACTGGCCCCTTATTCGGATATCTTCCCCAAATGGATGAGCTCTTTATCGGGATGTTTTCTGTCCTCTATTTGGATATTTTTCCTGAATGGACGAACTTTTATTTGGAGTCCTATATTCGAATATTTTTCCCGAACGGATGAGCTCTTTATCGGGATGTTTTTTGTCCTTTATTTGGGTATTTTCCCCGAATGAACAGATCCTTTATTCAGACATTCAGAAAATCGTCCAAGTTATTTACCCGGATGGCTTTTACTCAGATATCTATTTATGCGGACATCTTTTCACTCGGAGATCTTTTTGCTCAGCGTATTTTCACTCGGATGTATTCTTATTTGAATAGCTTTTTACTCAGATGGTTTCACCGAGCCAGAAAATCATTTGGTTATCTTTGAGAAGTTGGATGTCTTTTCACTTCAAAAGTTTTTTTTTAAGTATTATACTCGAAGAAGTATCGCAAAGCACACCACAATGAGTAAAATCAGATAGAGAGAACATGTATAGAATGGAAGTTTTATTAATCAAAGTATGATATTACAGAATATCCAACCCTATTTGGGTCTTATCTACATATGAGAGGTCTTGAACGGCCAGATCTGCCTCTGCCTTCTCCGACTGCTTCAAGGCAAAGATGCTCCCCTTCTCGGGTTCCTTGTATCATTCTGATTGTCTCGTTCCACTGAGCATCTGCTGCATCATTTTCATCTTGTAGCATGCCTGCAGCCAGGAAGAAACATTAGTAATCGGGAATTTGCAAGTGTAAAGTGAGAGGGAACCCGATGAAGTCAGCGAGTGAGCTTGGGGATGGACTCGCAACAGCAGCTGCACTTAAAAAACCGTTATATCCAGTTAAGTGGGCTAGGAAGATGAAGAGGCAAACCTTCGCATGTCCAGACACTCCCCGATTTTTCAATATCTCAAGAATCCAACTTTTTATGTTCTTTATGTTTGGCACGAGTGCCTGTAAGATTGACCATCCTTCCAACAAGGATCGCCATGAAGATCGCAAGCAGGATGTCATGAGAAGTTAAAATAAAACTCTGAAGATACTGGGTTTCTCAACTAGAAACAAGAGACTCATCAGCCGATTGAAAACAAGAAAAACATCAAATTAAGGGAAGCAGAGTGAGTATTCTGGAAGGTTTGAGAAGAGTATTTGACCGTTGCTTTCACAACTTTGTTCAAAGGAGGGGAGGTATTTATAGGCAAAGTCCAAGAAACCTCGACCATTGATCCTGATTCAACGGACCAGAGAATGCCATGCCACCCGAAGGTAGAACGTCAAAAGTCGGTTCTCTTCGAATTTCAAGTGAGGTGGGACCCATCCCGATAAGTAATTATGATGGCCCGAATACCATAGTCTCCCAGATTGGCTCAACAATGAACAAAGGACACATGTAGGGACGATTACGTTTTCAAGGAGATAACTGAGACGTGGCGTCAGTCAAGCCAACCCAGTAGAAATCGCACAGTTTTCAATTAAAACAGTTATTTAATTAAAAACTGGGAGGCTTAGTGTTGGGGGATTTTACCGAAGCCCAACCCAATAGTTCAAGCCCATCTCCACGCCCCTATCCAAGCCCACTAAGTGCACATATCCAATGGGCTCCCTTACACGGCGTTGTCCCGAGAAGTTGGTCATGCCAACAGGAAGATAGCCAAATCGCCTCGGGCATTCTACCCAAGGCAACTAATCAAGAATTCTTCTTCGAGTTATTTGCTGCCAACTTGCATTCGGGTCAGGGCCTTCAACAACATTTATCTTCAGAATCGGGGGGTCGGATCAATATCCCACTATACAACAGTACAGACTTGCGGGCACTCGGGGTATGTTATTCCCCGCCCCTCTACCTTCTGGTGACATCGAGGTTACAACCCGCTGTATGAAGGTCTCCCGAGAACCAGGGGATTTCATTCTCGGGAGAGCTAGAAGCTCCGCTCGAAGGTACAAACACTCGGAGGCTCGGGGATGATTTTGTAACAGGTCACCCTGGGCACGTCAACCATGCAGCAACACGTGTCCAAGGATATGCACTCCTAAGCTTTTCATATACAACATCCAAAAATCAAAAGAAAGGAGAGGCAATCAGATTCATTCGAACAACATCAAGAGAAACCCACTATGAGGCATTCTTTTAACTTTTCAGCGTATCCAGGCATCATACTCAGGAATAGAACATTCCATGCCATTCATACTCTTCATGCATTCTTGTTTGTTTGCATGCACACTTATTTCACATACCAAGTAAAACCCTCTCTGACTTAAGCATTGGAGGATTTTTGCCAAAAAACTGGCTTTATCCTTGAGATATTCTATGTGTTTTACAGTTCCAAGCTCAAGGATGAGAAGTGAAAATCTACTGCTGCTAAGAGTCATGAACGAGGCCGATTTCTTGCATCAGTAATTTCAAATTTTTTTTCTTGAGAAGCATTGAATCAGAAACAAACACTGAATGGAAATATATCTAAGCATCAATTTTAGTATGATTATAATAGAATAGAGTACAACACACACCGATTCAAAGACTTTTAATGAAAAACCGCAAACACCCTAAACCCAAATTCGCGACTTATACAACAACGCGGCTCCGATACAAAAATCAATCAGAACTCTAAACGTCGTGGATGGCCTGGTTGTTCTTCTAACACGGCGATCAGAAAAGTATATATTCTTTAAACGAAGCCCTGAAAATTCTCGGAATAAAAATAGATATATATATTATTGAGGGATTTTACTGAGGCCCAGCCCAGCGACCCAGGCCCATCTCCACGCCCTTGTCCAAGCCCACCACATGCATATATCCAGTAGGCTCCCTTATACGACATCGTTTTGAGAAGATGGTCAGGCCAACAGTAAGGTAGCCTAATCGCCTCGGGCACTCTGACCGAGATAACTAGTCAGGGACTCTTCTTCGAATTCATGCACTATCAGCTTGCATTCGGATTGGAGCCTTCAACGACATGTACCCTCGGAGTCGGGGAGTCGGATCAATGATCTACTATGCAACAACCCAGATCTGCGGACATTCCTGGTATGCTAGTCCCCACCCCTCCACCTTATGACGACACCAAGGCTACAACCTACCATAGGGAGATCTCCCGAGAGCCAGGGGATTTCACTCTCAGGGGAGTTGGAAGCTCCGCTCGGAGGTACGAACATTCGTGGGCTCGAGGATGACGTGGCAAGGAACAGTGTCACAATTCCCTACGCTCTCTGATTTTGCAACAAGTTACCCTGTGCACGTTAACCATACAGCAACACGTGTCCAAGGATACGCACCCCTAGGCTATCTATATACAGCATCCAGAAATCAAGAGAAAAAGGAAGGGATTTCGATTCAATTCGATTCGAGAGATTGTGGAGAGGATTACACACAATCAGATTTTCTCGAGAATACTAAAAAACACCCACTGTGAGATATTCTCTCAACTTTTCAGTACATTTAGGCATCATTCTCAGGAATAGAACGTTCTATGCCATTCATGCTCTTCATGCATCCTTGCTTGCTTGCATGCACACCTATTGCACACACAAAATAAAACCCTATTTGACTTAAGCATCGAAGGGTTTTCGCTGGGAAATCGACTTTACCCCTGAGGTGCTCTGTGTGTTTTGCAGTTTCAAGCTCAGGGACGAGAAGACAAATCTGCTGGTACTAGGAGTCGTGGACGAGACCGATTTCTTACATCAACAGTTGGCGTCGTCTGTGGGGAACAAACAAAAAGCCATCGAAGCATCATTTTCGACGAAGATGGCAAGCGTCAGAAGTTACAGAACTAGAAGACACACGACTGAACGTAGGAGCATGGAGGAAGTTTCTGTAGGAGCAGCTACCATTGTAGAAGGGACTGAAAGTGCCCTGCATGAGATTCCAGAGCATGAAAGCCCTCGATCGAACGTTGTTGAGTTGCATGCACATGAACCGGGCCATGCAAAGGGAAC
>JAVXUL010024168.1:0-11728 GCA_035590515.1 Trichilia minutiflora
TGTGAAACCCGTCCCTTAGCATTATGGGCATATTAGTAAATCCTTCAAGAGTGTTCGTGCATGTCTTTGTGGTTAGATTGTGCACGAGAGGGTATAAAACTTGAAGAAGTGTCTCGGATAAGATTATGGTGTTATATTTGAGCTTATAGGAAAGATCTGGATTTTTGACCCTAAAATCATCTCTAATTTAGATTTGTAGAGCTCGGAGAGAGCTTCGTATTGATATATTATGGGTTCCGAGCGGATGTCCGAGCGAGAAATTATGGCCAGTTGAAGTTGTAGTCCTCGGGAGAAGGACCAGAAGCAAACGTATCGATACGTTTGGGGAAACAGATCGACACATTGAGGTAGTGGCCAAGGGTATCGACACCTTTGAGGAAGGTATCGATACATTTACTATTAGGGCCAAAGTTATCGATACCTTTGGTGAAAGGTATCGACACCTTGAAGCTTGATGAACAGTGAATAATGCCTAATGTATCGAAACGTTGGCATGGGGTATCGACACGTTGGTGACGAAGATGAATCCATTTGCGACGAAAGGTTTCGATACGTTGAGGAAGGTATCGACATCCTGCAGGCTGGTGAACAATATTTTGGCCAAATGTATCGATACGTTGGGACAAACGTATCGATACGTTATGAGAAAAATGCCAAGGTATCGACACGTTTTTGAAACGTATCGACACCTTTGGGGATTATACAGCCTATATACGTCGGGCAGGGGGGATCGTCTTCCCCATTTTCAATTTTTGCTTTCTCTCTCTCCATTTTCGATAGAACCACTCTCTCTCAAGTCTCAGAAACTGATCTCCTCTATTTCTCCATGAAACTTCGTCATTCCAGTTCCTATGAACTGAGAATCAACACCAGAACCCAGAAATTCCCTCTGATCGGAGTTTCACGTGACGGTTTACGAGGAATCACGAAGATTAGGTGACGGTGAACAGTAGTAGAAAAGAGGGATTCAAGCAAATCGGGGCTCTAAGCTCGCCTACGAGTTTAGGTAAGCTTATTCCTCAGTCTATCTTTCTTGATTAAGCTATCATTTCACATAGATCTAAGAAATGATAATCGGGTCACTGTTCACAAAACCCTAAAATTGGGAATTTTCTAATTTGTCTTTGGTATCGATAAATTAGAGGTTATGGGTAGTTTATGGTGTTGAAATTCATGAGAAATACATGTTTAAAATGAGGTTCATGTGAGAATAGCATGTTAGAGAGAGAGGGTAGAGAGAGAGAGAGAGAGAGAGAGAGAGAGGTAGGTACGAGGGTAGCATGAGCATGCATTGTATCATGCACGCACTTTGTGACACATATTTGTGTGTATCCAGGAGCGACAGCCAAGACGGGAGGATCTCCACCGCGAGGAGGATACCGAGAGGGTGGTTTCCCACCCCAGGACCGTGAGTGGACATTCTCTTCCCTTTGTCTCATTTATCGTTATTTACAAATGAATATAATGCCATAGGATAGCATGTGGATATGTATATATGATTGAAATGAGGAGGTGTTGGATGTATATTGTGTGATGGTCGGGTTGACCCCTTGTTTGTGATAGAGATAGGCTTGATGTGAACCCTATATTGTCATGAATGTGAGGCTGGAGGCCTATTGTATGTTATGATGTTGTGATGAGAGGCCGGAGGCCTATTGTTATGCATATATGTGAATGTGGCATCATGATTTATGTATTATGGCCGGGGTGCCATGCTAGTTGTTTTGGCTTTGTGAGCCATTTATGTTATATTGTTTTGGCCAGTGAGCCGTAGATGATATTTTTGGCCTTGTGAGCTATTAGTGATTTAAGTTGCCCTGATGGGCCGATGATTTTGAGCTATGATTTGGTGTGCCGTGCTAATATTTATGAGTGAGGATTGGCCATACAACTCTTAGAGAGTGGGTGGAATCCAATAGTCCCTGGAATATGGATTGGCTATACAGTCCAAGAGAGGATGGGTGGAATCTATATATCCAGGCTAAAGCATACTAACCTTTTTATACTGTATCCCAATCAGGGTTGCGGATCAGCCATACAGCTCTGAGGAGAGTGAATGGGATCCTATAGACCGAGGGATAATATACATGGGCACACATCCCCAACCAGGGTTGCGGATTGGCCATACAACTCAGGTAGAGCGGGTGGGATCCTATAGACCGAGGGGTTATACACATTTGCTATGATATTGATTTTATAGTCATGCATACGATATCACATGTCACTAGGAGTGGATTTATGATTACGAGGATTTATCATAATCAATCCACAGGTCGCTGATTTCTGTTTTGATTTTCTGTCTACTCACTGAGTATTTTTTTTAATACTCACCCCTCACTTTCTCATTTCAGGATAGTGTAGCTGGGCGTGGCATAGCGTAGCTGAAGTGTGATTCAATAAGTTTTCAGGTACTCGACTCAGGTTTTTACATTATGGTCCACTGCACCGAAAATGATTTGTAATAAAGATATTTTTGTATTTGACTTGGCCAAGAGTATTGTGTACTATATTTTGTAACAATACAGAGATTGATATTCATATGATTGAAAATTTTCCATTATCTATTGTTTCTTTTTATTTTTGGTTAATGAGTTTGAAAACAGGTCCTAATGCCTTGCGGATTCTAGGGGTGCATTCCAAGTGATAGGATGTATTCTTGGGATTCGCGACGATTGGCACATGGCCGACTAGGGTCGGGGCATGACAGATTATGCTGCTTTTATAGAGTAGGTGGAATCCAATAGACCTAAGGTGAGGATTGACCATACAGCTCAGAGTAGGGCTGGTAGAATTCAATAGACCCAGGAATGTGGATTAGCCATATAGTCAAAGATAGAATGGGTGGAATCTAATATGTCCAGATTATAGCATGCTAACCATATACTTATATGGGCACACATCCCCATATAATTACGAATCAGTCATACAGCTTAAAGGGAGTGGATAGGATCCTATAGACTGAGGGCTGAGGGGCTATATAAATTGAATTTATACTGATTTTCTAGTCATATTTATTATACTATCTTCTATTATGATTGATTTTTATGATTACGTGAAATTTTTGTAATTAGTCTATGGATTTCATATTATTGTTATGTTTTATTGTCTACTCACTGAGTATTTCACTAAATACTCATCTCTCACTCTCCCATTTCATATTAGAGTAGTCGGGTGCGGTATAGTATAACTGAAGCGAGATTTCAGTAGAGTTTTTAGGTACTCAACTCAAATTTATACTTTATAGCCCACTGAATAGGATACATCTGTAAACAATATGATTTTATATATTTTGGCTTGGCCAAGAATTTATTGTAATAACTTATTTTGAAAGCGTTTGTAATATAATGTATTTTATGGGAATGCAGAATTTTGGATTATATGTATGGCTTAAATGTGTTTGAAAATCTTTCATACTTTGTTGTATTGAAAATGAATTTCAAAAATAAGTACTAATGCCTTGCGTATCTTAGGATTGTATTGTAATTGATAGAATGTATTTTTGGGATTCGCAGTGATTGCCATATGATCGACTATTGCTAAGGCGTGATAATTTTATTGGTATCAAAGTATATGACTTTGCAAGTGAGTTATGTTTTTTGTCTTTGAACTCTCTTGAATTTTAATATTAGAGATTTTTAGATTTTGATGATTTCAATGAAATTTATGTCAGTGGACCATAGATTGAATCGAGTCAATTATGATTTATTAATTTGATAAATGCCACCACGACCTGAAAGAGGGAGGGGTAGACCTCTAAAGAATGTAGTGATTCGAGATGATCAAGAGACATCATCTCATGCTCCACCTTCTATTTATGAGTAGGAGGAAGTTCTTATGGATCCTCCACCACAGATGCAGAATCCTGAAGGGAATGCTTATTTCCCTTAGAACACGTTTATAGTATTTATGAGTGCACAGAATTTGGTGCCAAATCCAAATCAAGCTCAAGCTGAATCTTCTCGGCCAGTACAAAAGTTATCCAAGTTGATTAAGGAAGTGAGATAACTTGAAAGTGTTTCTTTTTGTAGAATCACTGATTCTTTAGAAGCAAGTAGATGGATGAGGACAGTGTAACAGAATATGGATGATATAGACTTATCTGATGAAGAAAAGCTAAGAGTGGCTACCAGATTACTTGAGTAGAGTGCTGCCACTTGGTAGCAAAACATATCAATGAGGTTGAGTGCTAAACCTACTTGGATAGACTTCTAGAGAGCCTTTCAAGAGAAGTATTTTACTCACTTCTACAGTAACCAAAAAAGACATGAATTTATAAACTTGAGACAGATGGGTAACACGGTAGTGGATTATGAAACTCACCTAAGGTAGTTAGCAGAGTTTGTTCCAGAACTTGTCACTGAAGAAACCTTATGTGCTAAGTTTGAGGAGGGGCTAAATTTGGAGATCAGAGACAGAATGCCAGTGACAGGCAAGCAGAGTTATGAAGAGGTAGTGCAGTTGGCCCTTTGAGTATAATCACTGATTGGGGAAAGAAGATCCAGTACTGGATACCAGAAGAGAAAAGACCTTAGTATTTCAGTAGGTTAATCTTTAAAAAAGAGCCTCAGTAGTAGATCCTCAAGTGGCTATTCAACAAGTCTTAGGGTTTCTTCACCTATTTCCCTTGAGGAGCAACACTCGTCTTGATTTAGTATTTCTGTTTTGGGATCAGTTCGATCGGGCAAGAAGTCATTTGACCATAGACGATGTCCCAATTGTAAGTGGTTTTATAGTGGACCTTACAGATTCCCTTTCTTGTGTTATCATAGTGGCTAGATGGGTCATATGAAGAGAGATTATTGTAGTTTAGGGATACTAAAGGCAAGATTTGGGATTTTTTGGTGTACAATTACCTATGCCTCAGCCACAGTTTTTGGGTACTCGCAATCTAGATCAGAAAGTGCATCTGCTCGTCAAAGCAACTAGAGAAACCAATCACGAATTTAAACTCGGGTTTTTACAATGAATTAAGAGTTCAAACTCGTCAAAATCTTGTTTATCATGAAACCTAATGTGCAAAATATACCAACAAATGTACGATGTCAAATTATAGTCCTACAGTAAGTAGGATATCGTCACCACAAGGAACTTGATAAAAACTATTGATTCCTACAATTAAATTAACCTAAAGCTTTATCTAGATGATAATTATATAAAAAAATAAAGCTAATTAAACTAAAACTTGCAATAAAAGAAATTAAAAAAACTATGAAAAATTTGGAAAACTTAACTTCAATTATGATGGACCTAGAGAATTGATTTCGTCGATTGTTGTTACCCCGTTCTAATTTGCCTCCTTAAACCCCGATTCAAATGAAGTTTATAAAACAAAAATTAAGTATTCACTCCCTTTCCCAAGGCAAGTGAGTCTATCTCTCAATCTAACCGTATTATCCCTAATTCTAATTAAATTAAGAAATACATTAATCTCAATTCCATTCAATAAGTTTTCTAAAAAAACAATCGTCTCCCGACTAATTGACACTCTTAGTCATATTGGTCATTGTCCAATCTAAATTCTACTCTCCTGAGTCCAAAGATTTAAATTTAAAATCATCTCAATCATAGTCAGTAATTAAGAAGCATTAAGATTCAAACAATATGAATAAATTCATTCAAATTTCATTCAACAAATAACTATAACAATTAAAACGGATTTTCAACAATGACTACATTAACTCTCTAGATAAAAGAATTAGCTTAACATACTTTTATTCAAAACAACATCCATACTCAAGTAATTCATAGTCAAATAACAAAAGAACAAAGTATAAGAATGGAGAAAGAAGAAAAACTCCAGAAGTCTTTACTTTAATCTTCAAATCTTCACTCCTTTCCTTATTGCTGCTAGAATTCCTCTATGTTTTTGCTTTAGTTTTTGTATTTTTTTTACTTCCTAAGAGTCTCTAGAAGTCCTTTCTCTTGTGCCAAGTATGTCCCCTTTTTATAACCTTTCGAACCCTAGGTTTAAAAGGAAAAAAGGGAGAAGGAAACCAAAAAACACGTCTTCCAACGTGTTTGGCGCTGCAACAGAAATAAAATTCTCGCTACAGTGAGACTCCCTGTAAAATTTGCTACAGTGGAAAAAATATTCTCGCTTCAGTAACCGTTTCTATAAAATTCGTTGTAGCGAACACAAAATGTTCTAGCTATAGCGGTAGTTTCAATAAATTTTATGCACTGTCCGACAACTTCCAGCCCTGTTTTGACGATGATAAAAACTTCAAATGAACTTGACCTCTTCATGAAAGTTGTAGATCTTTGAGTCTTCTTTTCAAAAAATCTTGAATCTCAGTATATGATAACTATACTGGAAGTTTCGCCTGATTTACAAAAACTGTGCAAAATGGCACTTTTATGCCAAATTTACCAACTTTTGGTAACTTTTGAAAAAAAGACCCTACAGCACAAAAACAACCCAAAACTCATTAAAACAACATATAATAACTCAAAAAAAAGCGAAATATAAGTTATAAAATCTTAAGAAAAATCAACTAATCATTGGGGAAAGAAGATCTAGAGTTGGATACTAGAAGAGAAAGGACAAGTTGTTTCAGTAGGTCAATCTTCAAAGAAAAGTCACAGTAGTGGATCCTCAATTGGCTATTCAACAAGTCCTGTTTTTTTTTTACTTTTTTTCTTAAAGAGTAACACTCGTCTCGATTTGATACTTCTGCTTTGGGATCAGTTTGATCGAGTAAGAAGTCATTTGACCAGAGACGATGTCGTAATTGTAAGTGGTTTCTAAGTGAACCTTACAGATTACCTCCCTTGTGTTATCATTGTGGTCAGATGGGTCATATAAAGAGAGATTGTCCTAGTTTGGGGATATCAGAGGCAAGATTTGAGATTTTCTGGTGTACAACAGCCTATGCCTCAGCTATAGTTTTTGGGTGTTCATCAATCTAGATTAGAAAGTGCATCCGCTCATCAAGGCAACTAGAGGAACCAGTGATGAGTTCAGACTCAGGTTTTTACAATGAATCAAGAGTAAGCTCAGATTAATCCAGATATGATTACTAGTATGGTGATGATTTTTGATCATTCAGTATACATATTAGTTGACCCTGGCTCAGATAGGTTATTTATTAGTATGGCATTTGCACGGTATACAAATAAAGACCTGGTACCTTTAGAACTAAAGTTGGTTGTTCATACCCTCTTGGGACAAAGACTACTTTGGAATACCATGTTTAGATGGTATGAGGTCTAGATAGGAGATACTGCTCTTAAGGTTGATTTGATTCTATTGAGAATCTAGGATTTTAATGTCATTTTGGGGCATGGACTGGTTGTCACAGCACTATACTTTTATTGACTATTTTAAGAAGGTAATGGCCTTCAGTCGACTAGGAGAGTCAGAGAGTATTTTAATGGGTAAGCAGAGGATACTTCCTTCCTGTATTATATCAATGATAGAGACTAGAAGATTGCTTTAGAAAGGGTGTCAGACATATTTGGCATATGTGATTGATAAATCAATTTTAGGAGTTAGCCTGGAACAGGTGCCAGTAGTTAGAAAATTCCCTAATGTATTTCTGGAGGAATTGCCTGGGTTACCTCCTGATAGAGAATTTGAGTTGAACTTGTGCCAGGGACGACACTGCTTTTGATTCTGTCTTATTATATAGTACCCATAGAAATGAAAGAATTGAAAACTCAGTTGGAAGACTTGATCGAGAAGTTTATTCGATCAAGTGTGTATCTATGGGGTGCACTAGCTTTATTTGTAAAAAAGAAAGATAGTACATTAAGGTTGTGTATCGATTATAGATAGCTCAATCGAGTGATCATCAAGAACAAGTATCAATTGCCAAGAATAAATGACCTATTTGATCAATTACAGGGTGCAAGTTTGTTTTACAAAATTGATTTGAGTTCAAGATATCACCAGCTCAGGATTAAAGAGGATGATGTCCACAAAACAGCCTTTAGGACTCAATATGGCCATTATCAGTTCTTAGTTATGCCATTTGGATTGACAAATACACCTATAACTTTTATGAATTTGATGAATTGGGTTTTTTTACATTTATTTGGATAAGTTTGTCATTGTCTTTATAGATAACATACTTGTGTATTCGAGAAGTAAGAGAGAACATGCTCAACATCTTAGGGTAATGCTTCAGACTTTACGAGAGAAGCAACTGTATGTAAAATTCTCTAAGTGCGAGTTTTGGCTCAGAGAAATGATTTTTCTAGGGCATGTTGTGTCTGGCAGTGGGATACTTGTGGATTCAAAGAATATTGAAGCCATTGTACAATGGGAGTAGCCAAAGAATATTACAGAGATTCGTAACATTTTGGGACTAGTAGGATATTACAGGAGATTTGTTGAGGGCTTTTCTTCATTGACTGCACCCTTAACACGGCTTACAAGAAAAGAGGTTAAGTTTGAGTGGGAGGATCAGTGTAAGCAGAGCTTCTAAGCTCTAAAGAACTGTCTTACTTCGGCATTAATTTTGACACTCCCTACGCTAAGAGGCGGATATGTGATTTATAGTGATGCCTTGAGGCAAGGTCTCGAATGTGTATTAATGCAGAATAAAAGGGTTATAGTTTATACTTCTCGATAATTAAAGAAGTATGAAGAGAATTATCCTACCCATGACTTAGAGGTGGTAGCAGTGGTTTTTGCATTAAAGATATAGAGGTATTACTTATATGGGGAGTAATGTCAGGTATTCACTGACCACAAGAGTCTCAAGTATTTGCTTACGCAGAAAATGATGAATTTGAGACAGAGGAGGTGGTTAGAGTTGATTAAAGATTATAACCCAGTCATTGACTACCACCTTGGAAAGGCAAATGTGGTAGCAGATGCTTTGAATAGGAAATCATCAACCAATTTGGCTTATGTTCACACCACTTATATGCCTTTGTTGATGGATTTGAAAGTGATGAGAGTGTCACTAGGGTATGATGAGGTTGGAGCTTTAATGGCTAGTTTCGTAGTCAGACCTACCCTAATTGATCAGATCAGATAAGGTCAGACACAAGATAGTGAGTTATTCAGGGCTTGCCAACAGATTAAAGATGGCAAGGAGATTGACTTCTACTACACTCAAGATGGGATTTTCACTTTTAGATGACGAGTTTGTGTTCCTAATGACAAAGCATTGTGAGAGGCTATCTTGAAAAAGGCCTATAGTTTTATATTTTCTATACACCTGGGCAATACTAAGATGTACCAAACCATCAGAGAGAGTTATTGGTGGTTAGGGATGAAATAGGATATAGCCGAGTTTGTGGTTAGATGTTTGATATGTCAACAGGTCAAAGCAGAGTACCAGAAACCTGCAGGAACTTTACAGCCTCTACTTATACCTGAGTAGAAGTAGGAGCACATTACAATAGACTCGTGGTCAGGTTGACTCAAACTCAGGATAGCCACAATACAATTTGGGTGATTATAGATTGACTTACTAACTTGGCTTATTTTCTGCCAATTCGAATAAATTTCTCCTGGGAAAAATTGACTAAGTTGTACATGATCGAGATTATCAGATTGCATAGAGTGTTCGTTACCATTGTGTCAGATCGAGATCCCCATTTTACATCTCGATTTTAACCTGGACTTAAGAAAGCTATGGGCACCCAATTGACTCTCAGTTCTGTATTTCATCCTCAGACTGATGGACAATCATAAAAGATCATCTAGATGCTAGAGGATATGCTTCGAGCATATGTTATTGAATTTTCAAGCAGTTGGGATACGCACCTATCATTGATAGAGTTTGCGTAGAATAATGGTTATCAGGCTAGCATTAGGATGATGCCTTATGAAGCTTTATATGATAAAAAATGCAAAACTCCAGTATATTAGAATGAAGTTGGTGAGAAAAAGGCTCAGTAATATTGAGTTGATTGAGATCACCATAGATAAAGTTAAGATTATCAGAGAGAGATTGAAAGCAGCTCAAGATAGGCAAAATCCTATGCTAATAATCAGAGGAGAGCATTGAAATTTGAAACAGGCAATAAGATTTTTTTTAAGATATCGCCTTGGAAAGGGGTAATCAAATTTAGAAACCAGGGTAAGTTACATCCTCAATATATTGGACCTTTGGTATTATGAAAAAGATAGGCCCAGTAGCCTATAAATTAGATTTGTCTTCGTAGCTGAGTCGAATATATAATATATTCTATGTATCTATTCTCAAAAAGTATGTACCGGATCCATCATATATACTTGAGGCACTATTGGTTGATTTGAGAGACGATCTCAATATTGTAGTACAATCGGTGAAAATACTTGATTAGCAAGAGTGGGTCTTGGGAAATAAGACTTTTTTGATGGTCAAAGTCTTATAGCAGAGAGTAACAGTTGAGAAGATGAATTGGGAACTAGAAAGCTTGATGAGATAATAATACCAATACCTTTTCTAGTGATAAAGTATGTGTTTAGCCCAAAAGAAAGATATTTATATTTTTTATGTGACGTACATTTTATTTTTATTGCTATTTTATTTTTCTTAGAGGCTGCAGTTTCTTGTCCTAGTAATAAATAACAAGTGAGGTATTTTAAAATACCTTTATTTGATTATTAGGGAAAAAAAGAGGCTGTATGCACTAGTGTTACTCTTTTGTTACTGTTTTTCTAAAATACGTTATATAGAATTTTGAGGTTAAAATTCATTGGAGGGGGGGGGAATTGTGAACCCCATCCCTTAGATGTATGGGTACAATGGTAAATCTTTCATGAGATTCTTTGCATGATTTTATGTGTAGATCACGCGTTAGAGGGTATGATAACTTGAAGTTATTTTTGAGGAGGTGTGTAGTGGAGAATAATGACTCATCAAGAAAGAACTGAATTTTTAACCCCTAAATCATCTTCAACTAAGAAAAAGTTTTTCTCATTTTTAGAGTTCGAAGAGAGCTTTCCATCGATATATTATGAGTTCCATGAGGATACTTGGATCAAAAGTTATGGCCACTTGAAGTTACTATTTTAAATAGAGAAAACAGAGGAAGTATCGATACATAGGATGTTGAAGTATCGATACCTAGGATCGAAAGTATTGATATTCCTACAGAATGTATCGATACTTAAGCGTAGAGCAGAAAGTATCGATACTTAAGCGATGTATTGATACCCTGTAAATAGTGATAAACAGTGAGACTCAATGTATCGATACTTTAAAGAGACAAGTATTGATACCCTACAGTCATGATGAATAGCAAAGATAAAAGTATCGATACTCTAAGAAGGAGGTAACGATACTCGGGGCATTTTTTAGCTTGGAACCCATCCTCGACTAGAAGTATCGATATATGGATGGACGGGAATGTGAACGACCCCCTTTCTATAAGGAAGTATCGATACATAGAGGGGATGCATCGACACATGATGACTTGTTGCACGTCTGGGCCTATTTTTAAAGGCATTTGAGTTATTTTGGAACCCTAATATATGAAATGTTAGGGGCTTATCTGTTAGTGTGTATGCCCTAGAAACCATTCGTGTTGTCGGTTTTAGGGCTTGTGATCTTGTATAAACTTTATATTTATTAATAAAAGAAATTGTTCTTTATTTACATAATTAGCTGCTTCCGTTATTTTTCACGCAAATGAATATTGAATGTATGTAAATTATCCGAATAATTTTATTTAATTATTAAATAAATTATCAAATCGTTCTCTATGTACGTGATATAAATTGGGCATTATATCACACAGTAGGCATACTAGATGCCGCCTAATGATATTATATGATAATATATGT
>JAVXUL010024179.1:0-11727 GCA_035590515.1 Trichilia minutiflora
CTAGAGATGATAGCATGTGAATATATATGTATATGTATGAATGTATGTATGTGGATACATAACTGAAATGAGGAGGCGTTAGATGTATGTTGTATAGTGGCTGGGATGACCCCTTGTTTGTGATAGAAATAGATTTGATATCAAACCTAGATTGCCATGAATGTGAGGCCGGAGGCCTATTGTGCTTATGCTTGATGATATTGAGATTTTGAGGCCAGAGGCCATTTTATTTATATATATGTGAATGTGGCATAGTTGAGTGTAATGGCCAGGGTGCCACATTTGTTGATTTAGCTTTATGAGCTAGCATGTCTTTTTTTTTAATTATTTTGGCCTTGTGAGTCACAGATGATATTTTGACCTGGTGAGCCAACAGTTATTTGATTTACCCTAATGGGCCATTGATATCGATTTATGATTTTTGTGTGCCATGTCATTTACTATCTATAGGTGAGGATTGACCATACAACTCTTCGAGAGTGGGTGAGATCCAATAGACCTAGGGGTGAGGATTGTCTATACAGCTCTTCGAGAGTGCGTGGGATCTAATAGACCCCAGAGTGTGGATTGGCCATACAGTCCAAGATGGGATGGGTGGGATCCACATGTCCAAGCTAAAGCATGCTAACCTTATTCTATTATATTAGATATGGGTGGGATCCCCAACCAGGGTTACGGATTGACCATACAGCTCAGATAGAGTGGGTGAGATCCTATAGACCGAGGGGCTATATATATTTGAGATTAAATTGATTTTTCTAAACATGTTTATAATGCCACATTCACTATATTTGATTTGTATGATTACGAGGGTGTTCTGTAATCAGTGTTTGAGGCTCTAATTTCTGTTTTGTTTATTTGTCTACTCACTAAGTATTTTTTTAAATACACCCCTCACTTCCCATTTCAGGTTAGTATAGTCAGGTGCGGCATAGCATAGCTAAAGCGAGACTTCAGCACAGTTTTTAGGTACTCGACTCAAGATTTTATATTATGGTCTATTGTATGTAAAAATATTTGTAATAAAGTGATTTGATGTATTTTGGCTTGGCCAATAGTATTTTGTAATGTATTTTGAGAAAATACATATGTGATATATATATAATTGAAAATCTTCCATTTTATAGTATTTTGTGTTATTTTTGAAAATGAGTTTGAAAACAGGTTTTAATGCCTTGCGGGTTCTAGGAGTGCATTTTAAGTGATAGGATGTGTTATTGGGATTTGTGATGATTGCCACGTGGCCGACTAGGTTCAGGGCGTGACATTATCTCATACTCGACACGATAAATCTTAGTCACTGCTTCAACTCTTGATCCGTTGATTGATAAATTAGAAAGCTTCATCTATAAATCTAATCCAATAACAGCTCAGATAAAATAGTTTGGGGAAGAAACCAAAAAGCGTAAGCTAGATTTGACGCTCTGACTGTAAGTTTTTATGGTTTGATTAAAAGCAATTTTGTTTTTCTTTTGTAAATAAATAAATAAATGAGAATATTTATTAAATATTGGTCATTAACCCTTGTAGGAGAATGTGTATTATAGGTTTATCTTTTCAGTAAGAGCTAACTCAGGTGATATCTCCTATGCTTTACCTTTTTATATTTAAACATGGAGGATAATGTCTCAAATTGGTTGGGGAGAGGGATAGTTGATATTACACGTTGTATTTTTTATGTATTATTTCTGTGTGTATTAAAAAAAAGATTTACTAAGAGTGTTTGATTTCTGTAAAGATGGCTAAGTAAATGATTTTTTTTCTTCCTTTAATCCTTGAGATGCATCTTAATAGTGTTACTTTTTAAGCAAATAGTTTTTGTGTATTTTTGTTCTCATTTAGCTTTGATTTTTGAAATTTATAACAATTTTTTATTATTTGCTTTTGTTTGAATTATTCAAATATGTGAACTCTCATATAATCATTAGTTAGATAATGGTGTCCATAGATTTATTGAGTAAGAATTTTATAAATTATTTTTATTAAACACACACTTTGATGTATGATTATGGGCTACAAGTTAAGAATTTGATAATATTTGTTTTGATTATTTCATTAAAGTTGTATCTAAGGGCTAAAAAAACAAAAAAGAGAGAGAAAAAAAGAAAAAATATCATAAATAAATAAATATTCATCTCCTAGAGAGGCTCGTAAGGGTGTCTTAATACCTAATGTCCTAAGACTAACTGGTCTAAGAGTCATTGACTGATAAATTAGGTTGTGAAATTATTTAAAATTAAAATAATTTCTTAAAGAGGTGCGAAGGAGTATTTTATAACCTAATGCCCTAAGACTAATTGGTCCAGGTGTCATTGATCGAGGAATTAGGTTATGATTATTGTATATAATTATTAAATAAAATTGCCCAAAGGATGTTAATTCTTGTGAAATAATGAGAATGAATTTTGTTTTTTTTTCAACGAAGCTCCATAATTTATGTATCACTTTACGCACAAAAAAAAGTTTATGGATTTCTTGTTTGAGGGATTTGTTGTTGCACTTGAGACTTGTGATTAAGAGTTTACCTATTTGAAAATATCAAAAAGAAGTAAAATAATAAATACCTTGTAAGTGAGTTCTTATTTCAATTCATTGTCAAATGTTAATGACTTGTATTACTAAGGGACTAGCAATAAGCTGGTTGGGTGTGTGATGATTACATAAAAGTGTACATGCACTAAGGTTTAAATTTATCATTTTACACTTCAAAGCATGATTAACTCTCTCCATTTATACATATTTGTAATCTTTGATGTAAATTTTACTTTGTTTATAATTTTAGTTAATTTTTATTTTAATGTAGTGAACATAAAAAGGCTATAACTTTTCACTCAAGAGAGTTATTGAGGTGAATCTTAATTCAGTGGAAAGTTAACTTATTGGGCTAAAACTTTTATGTTTAGACCAACCATCAAATAGGGCTCTAAGTTATATTTTTGAAGTCATCAATCAAGCCAGTTGCTGTTTCAGTCTAGCCCGATCATGCTTTAGTATTTTGTTTATATCTTTTGATAAAAATTTTGGATTTACCTGATATAAGTGGTACCTAAAAGATGAGTCAAATATTAATAACTTTCATATTTATCATAGAAATTAAATCATTGATCTTTGAGGTCATCCATGATATTTTTGTGGTGACTGAAATATTTTAACTTAATTGTCAAATATTTCAACTACCTACTTTGATATTTAACTCTCATGTTTGCCTATAAATAAGAGGCTTATTTTGTATTCTAGGAATACAATAGATGTAATAGAATTAGTTTGTAATACACTTTCATAATAAAATTTCGTTCTCTTATCTTTATATCTTTCTAAAGTACTAGCTAATGTTAGAAAGTTGATACTAAGGGTGTATAATATATTCTCTAGATCCCATCTTTATTTTTAGTGTTAAATTTCTTTTTATTAATTGTATATCTATATTTTGAAAACTGTTTTTAACCATTTAAACTCTTTGATTTTTATGTAGACATTTAGCACATTGAATGCTTGAAGAAACTTTACCTAATTCATTATAAACATATGACATAAAAAATACTTTGAACATTAAATATCTTAAATATTTTTCTTACATGTTTTTACCAATTAATTTAAAGGAATTATTTTGATTAAATATTGATTTTTTGAAGAAAATATATTTTTTGTGCATCAAATAATTTTTAGCTTTCGATTGGGTTAACTTTTTAGTTAATCTCAATTGAGTTAACATAAGGGATCCAATTTACTTTCATTATTCTAAAATATCAATTTTCAAAACCTTGGTATTTTAATTTGTATTTAATTTTTACTTGGTAATTCTTTCTTTAAAATTGATCATTTGTTCTACCTTTATTATTGGACTTTTGCTATTGGACCTTGGTTTGGACATAACCCAATTAGACTCTATAAAAAAATACTCTTTATGGATACTACACTTGAAATCACCAGACTATATTATAACAGGTTACTTATACTTCGATCCAATAATGTAATTGAGATTATTTTGATTTAGATATCTTTTGATAATTGTATATGAACTCAAACTAGGACAGAGTTAGCGGAACTCTCAATCTCATCGTTTGAATTAACAGATCCTATCTTGATCATCAATCAAACTCTTATATGATTAACGTGTAATCAAACTGACTTATCGTACAAGACATGACTAATCCTGTATTGATACACCATACAAAGTTTGAATCGAATATCTTAGGTGAAAAGATTATATCGTATACTAGTACAATCAATCGATAAATTATTAACTATATGCATACCACGTGATTTATCGATGATCGATCATATTTGATAAATAGTTCATAAACTATAAATTTATACTAATATTTTTTTGATGATACACATATTATCAGTTTACTTATATCAGCCCATGATATATCCTTAGGCGATATTCAGTATGCCTACTATATTGTATTGATGCCCAATCAAAACCATTTATGTAAAGAATGAGTTTGATAATTCTAGTTAACAATTAATAATTATCATGATAATTCACACACATACCTTATTGTTTAGTATGATAAAATAAAGAAAGCAACCTACGTGTATGAATAAAGAACCATTTTTATCAATTATTATTAAAATAATAATCCCAAAAATCGATGACACGAATGGTTTCTAGGGCATACACTAACACTTATACTCATCTTCTCTATATGTTGGTTTAGTTGCTTCAGTGTCATCACTTTAATAAGTGGGTCAGTAATAAAGTTTGTTAAATTTGTTTTCTCTATCAATATCTCTTCAATACCAATGAGTTCTCTCAAATGTGATATGTTCGCTGAATATCAGTAGGCTTTTTGTTGTACTCATAGTTCCTTTGCCTATGCAATAATACCAATATTATCGTAGAGTATGGTTATTAGATAACCTATATTAGAAACCATACCTAGTTTAGATAAAATTTCGTGTATTCAAATAGCCTCTTTTGCAGTTTTTAAAACAATAATATATTTAGTCTTATAATTATATAAAAATAAACATGGATGATTGTCTAACATCTATATCTAACTCAAAGTCAAAGCTTGAGTATCCTTGAATGTAGAACATTTGACATTTATGACTTAGAATTAATCCTTGGTACTTTTTAAGTATTTAAGGATTGTTTTAACAACTTACCAATATTTTTTCTTGGAATTACCTGATATCTACATGTAACATTTATAATATCATATTTATCAAACTTTGTACATAGAATTACATATATTACCTATGTCATACCCCGACCCTAGTCAACCACGTGACAATCGTCACGAATCCCAAGAATACATCCTATCACTTAGAATGCTCTCTAGGATCCGTAAAGTATTAGTACCTGTTTTCAAATTCATTTCAAACAAAATAATACAAAATAGAAGATTTTCAATTAAACATATATCAACATCTGTAATTTCTCGAAATAATTCCAAAATAGTCTTGGCCAAGCCAAATACATTAAATCACTTTATTACAAATGATGTGACATACAGTGGACTATAATAGAAAAACCTGAGTTAAGTACTTGAAAACTGTGCTGAATCTCACTTCAACTACGCTATGCTATGCCCGACTATACTAACCTGAAATGGAAAGTGAGGGGTGAGTATTTAGGAAAATACTCAGTGAGTAGACAAGAAACCAATATAGCAAATGAATATAGATACACTGATTTCGAAAATCCCTTGAAATTCAAACTAAATGTGATGTGGCATAATTTACATGACTGTGAAAGTTAATACAAAATCAAATACGCATATGACCCTTCGATCTATAGGATTCTATCCACTCTCTCTGAGCTGTATGGCTGATCCGCAATCCTGGTTAGGGATGTGTGGTCATGAATACATACATACGTACATATATATATATATATATAATACTATAGTCTGGATATGTTAGATTACACCTATCCCATCTTGGACTGTGTGGACAATTCACATTCCTAGGTCTATTGGATTCCACCCACTCTATCTTGAGCTGTATGATCAATCCTCATCTTGGGACTATTGGATTCTACCCACTCTCTATGAGCCGTATGGTCGATCCTCGTCTATAGATAGTCAATGACATGGCACACATAATCGTAGATCAATATCAATGGCCTATCAGGGCAAATCAGATAATCATTGGCTCACTAGGCCCAAAATATCATCTGTGACTCACAAGGCTAAAATAATAAACAAGACATGCTGGCTCATAAAGTCAAATAAACGAATATGGCACCCCGATCATTACACTCAACTATGCCACATTCACATACATATATATAACATTGGCCTCTGGCCTCACAATCACAATATCAATATTAGGCCTCCGACCTCACATTCATGGCAATCTAGGTTTCATCATAAACCTATTCTATCACAAACAAGGGGCCCTCCTAGCCACCACACAACATACATCCAACGCCTTCTCATTTCAATTATATGCATACACATTCATATTATATGCTATTATCTCTAGCATTATAATTATTCATAAATAACAAAAAACAAGGTGAAGGAAAGAAATGTCCACTCACTATTCTAGGGTGGGAAACCACCCACTGGGTATCCTCCTAGCGACGAAGATCCTCTCGTCTCGGTTATCATGTTTGGATACACATACAAATACAGAATCACGATCATAAAGTACGTGCATGATATAATACATATTCATACTATTCTCGTACTCCTCTCTCACTCTCTTTACCCTTTCTCTCTCTTAACACATTGCTATAAATGATCTTACTCCACTATCCAGTATTTTTCATCTATTTCAACACCAATAGCTATCAAAGTACTCTAATTTATCAATATCGATGATAAATGAGAAAACTCCCCAAATCTAGGGTTTTGTGAACAGTAATTTAAATCTTCATTTTCTCGATTTATATATAATAAAGGCTGAAAACGAAGAAATAAGCTTAGGAAAGAACATACCCATGCTGGTAGAAGTGTTATGAGTCCCTCTTTGCTCAATTCTCTTCTTTGATTACTATTCTTCTCAGTCCTTCCTTCTCAATTTCTCGCAAACCGACGATTAAAACTCCAATCCAATGACATTTCTGGGTTCTAGTGTTGATTCTGAGTCTATAAGAATCAAAATGGTAGAGTTTGATAGAGAAATAACTGAGATCAGTTTTGAGAGTGAGAGAGAAATATTTTTTACTATTTTAATAGAGAGAGAAAGCAAAGAAACCAAATGAGAAAGACAATCCCTGCCTCTACATAAATAGGCTGTGAAATCGATCAAAGGTGTCGATACGTTTCAAAATGTATCGATACCTTTGGTATTTTACCTATAACATATCAATACGTTTGATCAAAATACTGTTCATAAGCCTACAAGGTGTTGATACCTTTGCCAATGTATCAACACATTTTATCATAAGCGGACTTCATCTCCGTCACCAGGGTATTGATACCCTTGCTAAGGTATCAATACGTTTGATACTATTCACTGTTTATCATGTCTTCAACGTATCGATACTTTTAGTGCTCAACTCTGAAACGTGTTGACACCTTTGGAGGGTATCGACACCTTTCAGAGTTGAGGGACAAACGTATCAAAACATTGAAGGTATGATGAACAGTGAACAGTATCAAATTTATCGATATCTTAATAAAGGTATCGACACCCTGGTAACAGAGATGAAGTTCGCTTGCGACAAAATATGTCAATATATGTAGACTTGTGAACAGTATTTTGGCCAAACGTATCGATATGTTACAGGCAAAATGTCAAAGGTATAGATACATTTTGAAACGTATCAACACCTTTGAGCGATTTCACAGCCTATTTATGCAGAGGCAGGGATCATTTTCTTCATTTGATTTCTTTGCTTTCTCTCTCTACTAAAACAGTAAAAAATATTTCTCTCTCACTCTCAAAATTGATCTCAGTTATTTCTCCATTAAACTCTACTATTTTGATTCCTATGAACTCAGAATCAACACCAGAACTCAGAAATCTCCTTCGATCGGAGTTCTAACTATTGATTCGAAAGAAATCGAGAAGGAAGGACTCAGAAGAATAGTAATCGAAGAAGAGAATTGAGCAAAGAGGGACTCATAACACTTCTACCAGCATGGGTAAGTTCTTTCCTATGCTTATTTCTCCATTTTTAGTCTTCATTGTACATAAATCGAGAAAATAAAGATGTAAATTACTATTTACAAAACGTTAGATTTTGGGAGTTTTCTTATTTATCGTCGGTATTGATAAATTAGAGTACTTTGATAGCTATTGGTATTGAAATAGATGAAAAATACTGGATAGTGGAGCGAGATCATTTATGATAATGTGTTAGAGAGAGAAAGGGTAAAGAGAGAGAGAGAGGAGTGCGAGAATAGTATGAATATGCATTATATCATGCACGTACTTTATAATCGTGATTCTGTATTTGTATGTGTATCCAAATACGGTAGCCGAGACGAGAGGATCTTTATCGCTAAGACGATACCCAGTGGGTGGTTTCCTACCCCAGAATAGTGAATAGACATTTCTTCCCTTCGCCTCTTTTATGTTATTTATGAATAATTATAATGCTAGAGATAATAGTATAGAATATGAATGTGTATATGTATAACTAAAATGAGGAGGCATTAGATGTATGTTATGTGGTGGTCGGGAAGGCCCCTTATTTGTGATAGAATAGGTTTGTGATAAAACCTAGATTGTCATGAATGTGAGGCCGGAGACCTAATATTGATATTGTGATTGTGAGGTCAGAGGCCAATGTTATATATATGTATGTGAATGTGGCATAGTTGAGTGTAATAGTCGGGGTGCCATATTCGTTGATTTGGCTTTATGAGCCATCATATCTTATTTATTGTTTTAGCCTTGTGAGTTATAGATGATATTTTTGGCCTGGTGAGCCAATGATGATTTGATTTGCCCTGATAGGCCATTGATATCAATCTACAATTATGTGTGCCATGTTATTGACTATCTATGGGCGAGGATTGACCATACAGCTCGTACAGAGTGGGTGGAATCCAATAGTCCCAAGGTGAGGATGACCATATAGCTCAGGATAGAGTGGGTGGAATCCAATAAACCCAAGAATGTGGATTGTCCACACAGTCCAAGATGGGATGGGTTGAATCCAATATGTCAAAACTATAGCATGCTAGCCATTTATATATATATGTATTCATGAGCACACATCCCCCACCAGGGTTGCGGATCAGCCATACAGCTCAGAAAGAGTGACTGGGATCCTATAGACCGAGGAGTTATATACGTATTTGATTTGTATTGATTTTTACAGTCATGTAAATTATGCCACATCACATTTGGTTTAGATTTTGAGGAATTTTCAAAATCAGTGTATCTATATTCGTTTGCTATATTATTTTCTTGTCTACTCACTGAGTATTTTCCTAAATACTCACCCCTCACTTCAAATTTTAGATTAGTGTAGTCAGACGTGGCATAGCATAGCTAAAGCGAGACTTCAGTACAGTTTTCAGGTACTCGACTCAGGTTTTTCTATTATGGTCCTTTGTATGTCACAACATTTATAATAAAGTGATTTAATGTATTTGGCTTGGCCAAGACTATTTTGGAATATATTTTTAGGAATTACAGATGTTGATATATGTTTGATTGAAAATCTTCTATTTTGTATTATTTTGTTTGAAATGAGTTTGAAAATAGGTACTAATACCTTAGGGGTCCTAGGAGTGCATTCTAGGTGATAGGACGTATTCCTAGGATTCGTGGCGATTGTCACGTGATCGATTAGGGTCGGGGCTTGACATGAAAAATTAGAAAAAATTTAAAACCCTAACTTTTGCTCACATATATATTGACATATGTTGTCATCTATATATAGGATGTTAGAAATTTAAATTTTGTATGCACTTAGGCCATAAAAACAAAGACAGACTAGTTGACTTTAGGATATTAAGTGTTAGCACTCCCCTACGAGTCTCTTTAGGAAATGAACATTTATTTACGTTTTTTTTCTTTTTTCTTAGTTGAATACAAAACTTGTTCTATATAGCTAAGCATGCCATTATGGTTTAGGTCATTCGTAGCCCTTACTAACAATGCTTGCATTCAATATTTTTTTCTCTTTTCTTAGCCCTTAGATGTAACTCTAATAAAATCATAAAAATAAATAGTGTCAAATTTTCAACTTACAATCCATAATCATACATCAAAGTGTGTGTGTGTGTGATAAGAATAGTTTATAAATTCTTGTCTAATAGATTTATATGCACAACTATTTTGCTAATGACCTTAAGAGATTTTACAGATTTGAATAATTCAAATAGAAACAAATAACAAAAACTTGCTATAAATTTCAAAAATCAAAATCAAATGATAATAAAAACACACAAAAATAATTTGCTTAAAAATAATACTACTAAGATATGTCTCAAGAATTGAAAAAGGAAAAAAAAATCTTTTACTCAGCCACCCTCACAGAAACCGGATACTGTTAATGATTCTTTCTTTCTTTTTTTTTACAAAACACACAAACATACCTTAAAACACAAAAAAAAAAATACACAATAACGTTTATAACATATAATGTCAACTACTCTTCCCTCGAACTAATTTGAGATATTGTTCTCAATGTCTAAAAAAAATAAAAAGGGTAAAGTATAGGAGACATCACTTAAGTTAGCATTTATTAAAAAGATAAACCTACAATATATATTCTCCTACAAAGGTCAATGACTAATATCTAACAAATACTCTCATGAAGATATTTTGTTTATTTATTTACAAAAGAAAAATATGCTCTTAATCAATCCATAAAAACTTACAGTCGGAGCATCAAATCTAACTTACACTTTTTGGTTTCTTTCCCAAATCAATTTATTTGAGCTATTATTAGATTAGGTATAGATGAAGATTTCTAAGTTATCAATCAACTGATCAAGAATTGAAGCACTGACTAGGATTCGTCACATCGAGTGTAAGATAAAATATTATTTCGCAACTTTATCAGGAAAGAACAATAAATCATCGAAGAAATTATTAATATTTAACAGACTTATAGGTTTTTGGTAAATATTCAGTTGGGCTCAAGAAGCAACTTGAAAAAGTTTTTTAAAAATACTAGAACTACCTAGTAGATATATAAAGGCATTAGAATTACAGTTTATTTTAGCAATACATTCATACATAGAGGATACCTATAGCTCCTCTTCAATTAGCATCTATATAATATTCCCTATAGTTAAAGGTATAAGAATAATACCTGGAACTTGACTGCCTCTTATATATGCAACTGGATACACATCATATTAACTCAATACTACCTTCCTCATAGACCAAATGAACAATTTCTTCTAAGGACTCTTTATTTTCTAAAAATGATTTAAGTCTTTGTCTATTTATTTTAAATAAATTATCATTTTTAGGATTCTCAATATTAATAACTCTAAAAGGATACACATATTTTACAATAAATAGGTTGTTCCATCTAGATTTCAACTTTTCTGGGAATAGGTGAGTCTAGTATTGTATTTAACAAAAAAAAAAGAGAAGAAAAGAAAAAATTATAAATTAATAAATATTTATTTCCTAAAGAGGCTCGTAGAGGTATCTTAACACCTAATGACTTAAGGTCAACTAATTTAGGATTCATTTGAAATCCCACTAAGGCAACCCAAGAGGGGGGATGAATTGGGTTTCTAAAACTTTAATGCAACTAATGTATATTTTTCGGATAACCTCAAGTATTCAACCCACCACAAACAAATTAATTCAATCTTAAAGAATTGATCTAACCAATTTTCACAAGCC
>JAVXUL010024190.1:0-11727 GCA_035590515.1 Trichilia minutiflora
CGGGTTCTAGAGGTGCATTCTAAATAATAGGATGTATTTCTGGGATTCGCGGCGATTGTCACGTGGCCGACTAGGGTTGGGGCGTGACAAAGTCTCTCCATATTTTCTTCCTTAATGCAATTCCATGCATTTCTCTAACCCTTTATGATCATTATTTTCTTGCTTTTACTGATTTTTATAAACAAATATAAGGAATTGATGTAATTATTCATTAAATAATTGTAATCTTTTCACCATTAATTGTGTTCTTTCACCAAAGAACACAACCTTATATATAATCATTATTTTAATCATAATCTTTCAATCTCTTACTTAATCAAAGTAATCAAGTTGATGTCGCGCAGAGACCACACGTGGGTTAGATGAGAGAGTATGTAGTGTGCTTGTCGACTGGTCCACACTAATTTAGACTCGATTCACTCAAGTCGAACCCAATTTCGTTGAACCCGATTCATGTAAACCTAAATCTAGTTCGATCCGATCTAAAGTCGATTCAAGAAAACCTAATTCAACTCGGTTCAGATTCGGTTTATACCAAACCAACTCTGATTAGACCAGACCTGATTTCTGATCCGGTTCACACAGGTCCCAAGATCAAAACCTAACTTTGATTCTATTGTTGGAATTCAATAACATGGTCGTAAGACTAGTGATTGCATGCAGGGACATCCAAAATATAAAGGCAGAATATAAAACCAAGGCTTTTAATGAATTCTCTAAGTTTCTATCTTTAAAAACTTAAACATTCCATATTTTCTTCTTCAATGTAATTCCATGCATTTCTTTGATCCTTTCTGATCATTATTTTTCTGCCTTTATTTGTCTATTTATAGACAAATATAAGGATAAATTGATGCAATTATTCATTGAACAATTGCAACTTTTTTCTAATAGTGTCTTTTAATTATTAGTTGTGTTTTTACGCTAAAGAACACAACCCTACATGTGGTCATTACTTTAATCAAATTCTTTAATTCTTAGTTAAGAAAGAAATAAAGTTGTGTTGTAAAATCTATTATAAAGGTAGAATATATTTTAGATAGTACAGTGGGATAGAATAACTGTATAAGTAGTACAATAACTAGCACAGTTGTATCAACTAAAAGGTATGTTAATAAATTATAATTTGATTTATTTAAAGTATATGTAAATATATTATGTGATGTAATAACAAGTCTACCATCTATTTGAGTAAAAGTCGAGAGAAAAACTTTAAAAGAGAGATGAAAATTAAAGTCGATTAGGTCCTCTCAGAAGAGATAATAGCTGATCCTATAACCAAAGGATTTTCTCTTGCACCACAACTGAAATTAAGAAAATACCGTTCGCACTTAATTTTTAAGATGACTTACACACACTAGACATCCAGTGTTACATAAATTCATCTATACTTTCTTCTTTATTTAAGTTTTTTATACTTTCTTCTTTACATTATATAATCACCAATCTCACGATAGTATCATCAAATTCCATCGTTATAAAGTTATAAATAAATTAATAGTTGTTTTTATGACTATTGATTAATAAGATAATTTTAAAATACATAAATATAATAAAAATAAATAATAATATATAAATTTATTGATTAATAATCTTTATAGATACTAACTATTTGTTCAAATCAATTATTTGTTAAATGTACCAAGTCCTAGGTCTCAATTACTGATAATTAGTTTGCAAATATCATATAAAGAATATCCAACTCTTGGATCGTATATACTAACCATATTTTTAATGCTCATTTATTAGATCGTAAGTATCAAATATTTTTGTACATATTTATGCATATTAACTGTTTATTAAATGCATCAACTCGTGAATTGTAAATATCATGTATAAATATCTAACTCTTGAGTTGTATATATAACTGTTTTTGTTGACCATCAAATATTAGGTCATGTGTACTAAATATATATATATATATTTTTTATATGCACTATATATTAAGTATTTTTTATATATTATAACTGTTTGTTGAATGTACCAACTCATGATAACAGCTATCGATAATTGGATTGCAACTGTTATGTACGATATCCAATTCTTGAATAATATATACATATAAATATTGTTGAGTCTCAAGTATTAGGTTGTATATATTAAGTATTTTTATCTATATTTTTGTACGTACATGCAGACACTGCATTGTTCCAAGAACCTTATAATTATTAATTAATTCCGTTCCCCCGGATTTTGAGAAGCTTTGCGCCGTTTGTTTTGTAAACCTGCGGTTTTGGACAACACACCGACAACCCTTCGACCGATTTCATTTTAAAAACTTATTTTATCGACTAATTTAATTTAATAAGCAACAGGGATAAATTTAAAATGACAAATCAAACAAAAACAGTAAAGCATTTAATCTCTCTCTCTCTCTCTCTCTCGTCTTATGTCACGCGTATACATTAATACATATATCACACTATTAAAATATTTATTAATTTAATTATTTTTATTTTTTATTATAATAGTAAATTAATAATAATATTTTTTGATTATAATTATATAAATTGTTATTTTTATTCTAATTTACAAATTAAAATAATAACTTACTTTTACAAATTTTTTTAAAACTAATAAAATTAAAAGGTATATTCATCCAAATTTTGTTAAACATTGCTATTATATTAATTGTTAACAATTTTATTTATTATTTATGGTAATTTTTATATTTAATATGATAATTAATAAATATCTTTTATATATTAAAAATTATAGCTTATTAAATATAATAATGTTAACAGGTGTTTTAAAAATAATGTTTAGAATATCACTTTTAAATATATATATATATATATACTAACGCAAGTATACTACTATGCATTATATACTGAAAAGTAGCGGACAAGACCCAGACCAGCGAGAAAGATAATTTATAATTGAGAAGACAAATAAAAGAATATATGAATTTATAATAAATTATAAAAATCAATTGTCATACAACAAGCTGGATTGCACTACTGCCTTACGTGCTGGAAATATGCTTCTCCCTTCCCTTCGCTTTACAAAGAAAATCTACTGTCTACCTGAATATTAATAGAGGACATTTTAATTTATAAATAAATAAATAAATATTTAAAGCTTTTGGATAAACAAATAAAAGACCTAACTTTCTATTGAAAATGATGGAACTTTATTTATTTATTTTAACTTTTTGCAGAAAGACAGCAGGGATGGAACTTGATAAAAGCTTGGAAAGTATATCAATTAAATTAAACCACTGATCGTTATCCCATTCATAGATATAAAGTCAATTAATTTAATTAATCAATGCATAATACCTAATAAGTATAGTTTTGTTTCATGTGATTCGTATCAATTTGCCATATCCGTAAATATATAGGAGGATGATTGTCGAGGACAAAGATTATATTCAATAATTAAGGGTAACCATTGTAGAGATTTATATATGGGTGAGATTACCTAACCTGAAATTTTAATTTTAATTTTAATTTAGATATAAATTTTTAATTATTAAATTTATTAAATAGTTAAAATTAAAAAATAAAAATTATATTTAATACTGACAATATAACATTTATGTCAATTATCGTGTAGATTAATGGTTAAAATTTTATACCTAAATTTAAGTTTAAATATTTAAATAAAAAAAGCCCTATTTTATCTCTCTATATGTGCATGTTGCAAACTTTGTGCCATAGGCCTTTGGCAATAAAATTCTGAAGTTGCTTATTATATAAATTTCTTTTTTCTAATTATTTATTGGAAAATATAATTTTTCAAGCCATTTTATGTCGAACATGTGTTGTATTAATCCATTTTGATTTATTTTTGTCTATAATTTGCAAATACGTTACACATCATATACACAAATAATACTATATTTATTATCAAATTAGAAAAAAAAAGAAAAAAAAACATTATTTATTAATTTCAAATCAAACAAAATCTACTTGGAATACTTGTTGTAAGTTGCAAATGGGGTTAAAAATGTTTGCGCGGTATCAATTGATAGTCGGGGTCTTGTCAAAACGAATGAAAATAAAGCGTGGGACTGCCGTTTGGGCTTTGGATGCTTTAGTGCAAGTAAAAATTAAGTCTATAATATGTGTATGATAGAGACAAAGTACGAGTGGGACAAAATCAGGGAAATTTTTGTCCAAAACGAGTGAAATTGAATAAAAAAAAATCAGTGAAATTTGTGGTGTGGTTAAATAAACAAACAATTAAATGAATCCTCCAAACATGATTAAACACTGAAAATTTGCAAGGGGTGAAGAGGGTTATTTCTAAAAAATATGATGGTGATGGGTATTAGGTTAAAAATGAAGGATATACAAGACATTCTTCCAACACGTTTACTTCATATGTTCATGAACACCCGAAAAGGACTAAATTAACTCTTGGGTTATTGTTCAACTGTTGAGATATGCGCGCGGGTGATAAGTTTTATATAAGTAAGGATGTAAATATTGTGAATCATGAATGATATTCAAAGCACCAAATCTCATATAAAAGAGTTAAGAAGCCATAAGAAGAATACACGCTCTGTCTGTGCATGAGATGAGTGTCCAAGCCAATAGAGGTGTTTAATGGGTCGATCGGTTCCAGATAATTGAAATCAGCAATCCAACCCAAAATTGGCGTGAAATTGATAGGGTTTGTATGATCACTGATCCGACAGATTAAATCGATGGTTCGAATAGGTTCAATTCGCGAATAAAATAAAAAAAAATTAAAAAAAAAATAACCCGTTGGTTTATTGTATGAATCGACGGGTTAAATCGGAATCGACCCGGGATTAGAATCATTTCTCAATCGAAACCGGTTCGGACTAGCCTATTATTGTTCACTTTTCGCTTTTGGACCGGTTCAAGCAAATACGAAAGTGAAACCAGTCCGACCCGACCTGTTATAGCTATCAGTTCGGACCAATTCTGACTTTTTCGGTTCTTTAACCTGATCCAAAACCGTCGAGTTGGACCCGATAGACATCACTACAAGCTAATCTAATATGTGAATAGTAAATTATAAAATTTCAATTCATAAATTTTTCAAATCAATTTTAACTATCTAAATTAACGAATTAAATCCACGTAAATTAAATCAATTAAAATTTACCTGTCCCTAATTAACACAATAAACTGATAAGATAATAACTATTCTATATATAGTTAAATATTATATTTTAAATTGAGATCAAAAATATGAAAATTTAAAATTAAATTCAAGTCTTTAATTAAATATAATCGATTTTAATATTATGAATTATTTTTATACAAATATAAAAAATGATATTTTCTTAGATTAGTTTTATCCTTTTCATTCAATTTAAAATTGATTTTTCTTTCTTTATCGAGAGTTATGAAAAAATAATAAAAAATAGTTAAATAATAATTATAAGAAAAAAGTTCAATGGTAAGAATTGATATAATTATTTCAATGTAAATAAACATTAAATATATTATAAATTAATTAATTAATTAATTTGTATGATAGATTATCTATTTTTTTCTTTTGGAACCATATTTTGTAAAAGTAAATTTATCATTTTAAACTATTTTTTATATTTATTTTTCACCACAAAACTTTTAGTGAAAGTGCTATGTGATATTATTTATTTTATTTTTATTTATTATTTATTTTTATTTTACTTCCTTAGAAAACAAATTTTTTTTATTTATTACATTACTCACTCATATCATTTCTATTAAACATGAAACTATATAACAATATTATTCAGTATTTTTAATGTAGATTTGGGCCTAAGTCTGATTCAATCAAAATCATTCATCTATTTGGATTTAAATTTTAGATTATATTTTTAAATTTAGGTCCAAAATTTAATCCACGAAACTAATCCAATCCAAACCCCTTGAAGCAATTTGGATTGGATTGAATTGTGACATACTTGTGGATTGAATTAAATTGTCTTAAATCCAATACAAATTGGATTAAAATATTAACTCAATCCAATCCAATTTGCAAATACTCATCCTAGTATTAACGATCACTATATAAATTAGTTTTGTTCTATAGATGTATGGTTAAGAGAAATTAGAGATATTAATCTAGAACTTTTCGAAAGCTAGGTGGTTTCTAAAAAGTGCATGCAAATTGGATGATTCTCTTTCCTTAGTCAAAAAAGGCTTAGGCAAAACATTTTCGTTTTGAACCCATGTTTTAAGGAGATACAAAGGAGAAACAAAATAAAGATGTTAAACCTATTTAAAGAGGGTTATAGCCTCTAAAAGCTGAGAAAACAAAATCAAAAGAAGAGAAACAGTTACTCTCCAAAAGAACCTTTTAAAAGTTTCTTTTCTTTTATTTATATAATCTTAATGAAATGTAATATCTGAGAATATGACTCTTGTAAGTAGCTAATTCTTTAACTAAGGATCAACTGTGGCTTCACATAGAGATTCTATATCATAATTAATTTATTATTTTATCAATTCAATACTTTTAGTTTTATTTATAATATCACATTCCTAACCTATGGGATCTACCTATGATAATTTTCACAAACCCTTGATATATATGCAAACCTCATAACACATATCAAGAGCTTGTAAGGCTTTATTGGTACCTATATAAATTTTTAAACACTCTTGAAATAGTCAAATCTCACAACTATTTCTAATTTCAAATCAACCTCCAACCCAATTCAATTTGGTTTCAGCCCAAACCCAAATGAATACCACATGATAAATCATTTGTCAAAATTCAATAATTAACTTAAAATATAATTATCATATATCATGAAATTTACAAACATAACATTTTCAAAGTTTCCAACAAGTTCATAATTCTCATATAGCTGATGTATCCAAATTCAAATACATATACTATAAATCGTTTTTTCAGTGGATATAGATTATATTGTGAGTCAAGATATAAAATTATAATTAAGATGATTAATACAGCTTTAACACTAAAACCTCGCTTTTCTATTTCACCTAATCGTCTTGAAACTGAAAATGGGAGGGAGTATACGACAGTATAAACATAATTATACAATTATTTGCACTAATATAAGTAACTTATAAGTATAAGTAAAAATGCATTTTAATCTAAATAATATATAAAACAAGGATAAATCTTTAAAATTTATTTTAAAACAATATTGAAGCCAATTTTCAAATCATTGGACTGGCTTTCTTTTCTAGTGATTACTGTTATGATCACCTCTCTGCAAGGTGGATCCTATCCTATGGGGGACACAACGAGTTGGTTAGCTACTACATGTTCAACCAATCCACAATCATACATAAAAAATACTCCAGACCTACAATAATAAAACAATGCAATAATTATATAAAATAACTATATTTTCACAAAGAATCTAAATATATAGTTAACTATGACTGCAGTGTTGTAGAGGAGCCTGTTAAATGGGATAGATCTGCAAAACTAAAAATTATAGAGTAATATGGTTCTAAACCCAATAAGATCAAAATCCCACTAACTCCAAGATGAGTGAGTCTTTATCTCTAATATGGCTTAATCTATGATATCACAACTATTTAGATTGATTTTAATACAAATTCTTTTATTAATGATGAAAAATATCAAATTATTATTATTCAATTGAAGGATATACAAACCATTTATATTAATTGCTTTGCTAACAAATACATTTTAAAAATATAATAAACATTCATTTCTATTAAAATTTATAGAATAATCGTTATTACAAAGAACAGATACAGAAATTGTGTTTTGTATAACAAAAGCAAAATATTAAACACTATTTAATTTTAAAATGTGTCAAGATGGTAACTTTAGCTCGTATGATCCAATAGCCATTGCGGCAACTATTACTCTATTGGTTATTCGCAATACAATCTCATCATGCGATAATGTAGAACTATTCTTTAGTACATGTAAAAAACATACAGAAATGAAATATAACAGCTGAGTCAATAACTTATGAATAAATATTAGAATTAACATTTAATTCATATTCAGTCATATAACTGCTATATATACTTGTATTAGCCTTCTTAAGACTACTAAGGTATTGAGGACAATTCTTCTTCTAATTGTTAGTGTATACCCTAGAAACCATTTGTGTTATCAGTTTTTGGAATTATAACTTTATCTATAACTGAAAGAAATGGTTCTTTATTCACATACGTAGGTTGCTTCTTTTATAAAATCATGTTATACAATAATGTACCCATGTGAATCGTCCAAATAATTTAGTTAATAGTTAACTGTAATTATAAAATCGTTCTTTACAGAGGTGATATTGACTGAGCATCAATATCATATAGTAGGCATACTGAATTCTACCTAAAGATATCATATGATAATATATGTAAGTTGACAATACGAGTATTATCATAAAGGCATTAGTATGGATTTATAGTTTACGAACTATTTATTAAACGTGATCAATAATCAATAAATCACATGGTATGCATGTAGTCAATAATTTATTGATAGATTGTACTAGTGTGTGACATAGTTCTCTGATTTGAGATGTCTAGAATTGGACTCTGTATGGATAGGTATATTTTATATGGTATATAAGTGTAGGGCTAATCACGCCTTGTACAAGAAACTGATTTAGATATGTTTTATTCATATAAGTGTTCAGTTGACAATCAAGATGGGATTTGTTGACTTGTACAATAGGATTGAGAGCTTTCGCTGACTTTATTCTAATTCGAGTTTTTAAACGAATGTTGATAGATGTCTAAAACATAATCACCGACCAGTGCTAAATAAAAGTCACATGAAAGAGTTTATAGGGTGTGTTCAGGATATATTGATCAATAATTCGTAAAAGATGAAATTTAGGGTATAGACTTGCCATGAACCCTAATTTGATAAGGATATGATAATAGAAAGATATTACCCACATGGTACGTATAATTAAAGCAAGGTTTGATAAAGAATTACTTTATTGTGAATTAAGGACTATGGCGTATTGCTAGATGCTAACTATAGTTATTGAGTTCTAAAATATTTGAAAATAACTACAGTTAATTCACTTTGAACCTTCATGGTTACACCAAAATCTTTACGCATTAGGAACCTGTTCTCAAGAGAGAAAATTATTCAAAATGGAGGCTATCACCATCCAGAATAATTAAAGGCCGCATATAAAATATATGAAGGTTCTATAGCCTAAATCATACATGAATTGTAAGTTTTTGACTCAAAAACCCTAGCCTAAATTCATGGAAAACAAAAGTTTTCAAGATAAATTACCTCAGGGCTTTGGTTGCTCATTTTGCAAGGATGATTATTTGATGAAAATGAGACCTTGAAATCTAACTCCTCTTTACTTTACACCATCCTCCTTGACTTCTCCATGGCTGGTCAAAATTTTAGAGAGAAAGAGCTATTTTTGAAACCGTTTTCATTCATTAAAATGAAAAAGAAAAATATCTTTTATATTTTCTTTTTTTTTCATTTATTTTAATTAGTATTTATTTAATAAATATATTAAATAAATAGAAATTATGTGATATAAACCCTTTTATCTTAGATGTGTGTCACCATGAAATATGGACCAATGAAAATTAAATACAAAATCAAAATATTAACAAATGATATAATTACAAATGTTTAATTTGTGACCATTAATAAAAATTATTTTTATTTGATTATTTAATTCTTAAATAAATCATTTTATGATCAAATTAATTAAAAAATTAATTAATATAATGGATTAAACAAAATCCATTATTATAATATAATTATCATAATGCCCTTAGTCACATTTACACATAAGGATAAAATGGTTTTTTCTATCTAAATTAAATACTTTAATTTAGATTTTATCATTTTATATTAAAATCCTATTTTAATATGTTTGACAATCACAGTTATCAAATTTAAATATATAATTTATAATAAATTACACACATGTATCATATAGGGATAAAATGATAATTTTGCACTAAACTAAAACATTTAATCTAGTTTTTACTATTTTGCTTAAAATCATATTTCAACATATTTGATAATCATTATTATCAAATTTGACAAGTAATTTACATTAAATTACCTTATGATATCAGTATATCATCTCTTTAACACATTAAAGAGTATTAAATATATATAACTATTATATATATCGATTTCAACCTATTACCATATTATCATGAGGGTACTTACCCTGTTTCGATAATATATTTTATCTCTCTCTCATGTGAAGAAGCGTTAGAGGATCATAGTGAACCATCAAGGTTCATTATGACTCAGCCATGAACTTATGTCGAATATTTCAGCTCCGAATATTTCGGTTGCTCATTGATTATGGTTAGTATCTAACAATATGCCATAATTCCTAAGTCATGATGAAAAAGTACCTTCATCAAACCTTTTCTTGATTGCATGTAACGTATGAGTAATATTCTTCCGTCGTCGTATCTTAATCGAGAAAGGGTTCATGGACTGTCAAAACCCTAATCTCGATACACCTTTGAATTATCGATCACATGTTAATATTATATTATGGCCACAAACTTATAATCAAGACATCACATTGACATTCGATTAGGAACTCGACTCGGATAGAGGCAACATGATTTTTTAGTCCTATGTGTTGAGCCACAGATCTCATCTTGACTGTCAATCGAATACCTATATGAACAAAGCATACCCAAATCGATTTCTTGTACAAGGCATGATTAGCCCTGCACATATACATCATATAAAATATAACTACTCATATAGATTCTGATTTCAGACGTCTCAGGTCAAAGGATTACGTCACACACTATTATAATATATCGATAAATCATTGACTACATGCATACCATGTGATTCATCGATATTCGATCCCATTCTATAAATAGTCACCAACTATTAATCCACACTAATGTACTTATGATAATACACATATTATCAGCCTACATATATTATCATATAATAACATTAGGCGATAACTAGTATGCCTACTATGTGATATAGTTGCCAATTTCACACCACGTATGTAGGGAATGATTTGATAATTTATTTAATAATTAAATAAAAGTATTTGGATAATTTATATATATTCTTTATTCATTTGCATGAAAAATAAAGGAAGTAGCAAATATATGTAAATAAAGAACTACTTTTTACATTAATATATATAAAAATTCATATAAGATCATTAGCCCTAAAATCGACAATACAAATGGTTTATAGGGTATACACTAACAAGCTCTCACTTACACTAAAGCCATTCGTTGTGGTATTAGATACCTGTCTTCTTAAGATATTGGACTAACTGCTTCTGTGTCATCGTTTTAGTCAGTGGGTCAGCTTCATTGTTCGTTGAAGCAGTCTTCTGTATCAATATCTCTCTAACTCCAACGAACTCTCTCAAAATATGATATTTATGCTGAATATGTTTGAACTTCTAGTGTGCCCTCGATTTCTTTGCCTGTGCAATAGCCTCAGTATTGTCACATAATAGAGTTATCGAATAAGTCATATTTAGAATGACACCAAGTTTAAATACAAACTTTTATATCCAAACAATCTTTTTTGTTGCTTTTGAAGCAGCAATATATTCAGCCTCAGTAGTGGAATCTGTTGTCGTCGTCTGTTTTAAACTTTTCTAACTAATAGCACCTCCATTACATACAAAAATAAAACCATATATAGACTTTCTTGTTAGTGTATATGCCCTAGAAACCATTCGTGTTGTCGGTTTCAGGACTTTTGATCTTGTATAAATTTTATATTTATTAATAAAAGAAATTGTTCTTTATTTACATACATTAGTTGCTTCCTTTATTTTTCATGCAAATGAATATT
>JAVXUL010024211.1:0-11725 GCA_035590515.1 Trichilia minutiflora
AATAATATGTATTCTATACATTCCATGGGCTTTATCATTATATGTAAATCAAACATATATATGCAAATGATAAAAGAGAAATATAAATATAAGAAAATACTCATTTTATTAATCATAAGATTTACAAGAGTTGTGTAAATTTACAATCACTGATTATATTATGATTGGCTTTTAGGGCATACAACTCTTTTAAGGAGGACATCGAGCGGGCGCTTCCCCGTCTCAAGGTAAGTGGATGTTTCCTCCCTTGATTGTTATTTAAATATAATTGTGCATTTAATTAATGCTTCAAATAGATGGATTATACATATCTATGATTGATATTAGGAGGCGATGAAAATATGATCGTGTGGTGATCGAGATAGTCCTTTATTTATGGTATATCTAGGCAAAGATTGTAGGATGTGTTTATGATCAAAGGTTATATATAATTGTTGATATTGATGATTGTACATACTTGTGGCATGTTTGGTATGTTAGCATAATAATGGCCAGAGGCCAGTGTATATTAATGTCATTGGTTATAACTATCTCGCTTGACATAGATATTGATGATAAAGTGTGTATGTATACACACCTGTTATATTTATAGAATATAAGTTGTAGTATAATTTAATTATATTTGATGGTTGGAGTGTCAATGTTGTGATTTTGGGCCTTGTGTGCCATAATTTTATGACTTTAGCCTTGCGAGCCACCAATGATGAGTTTCTGGCCTTACGTGCCAGAGTTTGGTATGATTTTGAGGCTTTTGAGCCACCTTCCTTGACTTAGGCCATATGGCCCAATTTAAAGTATACTATTTGATGAGATGAGGATTGTCCAATGTATGAAGATCTAATAGGCTACTGAGTATTCAATTTAAAGACATCTATTATATAATTGTTATAAGCTCTCTACAAGGTGAGGACTTTCCTAGATATAGAAGTCTAACAGACCACAGAGTAGCTCTATGAGGTGAGGCTGTTCTATAGAAGGAAGTCCAATAGACTACAGAGCAGATCATAATAGAATAGCTCTATGAGGTGAAGGTTATTCCATGGAGAGAAACCCAATAGACCATAAAACGAATTATTTTGGATACTAAAAAAACTTTATGAGGTGAGGATTGTCCTATGAAGGGAAACTCAATACACCATATAGTAGATTATCATAATAATATCATAACTCTATGAGGTGAGGATTGTCTTATGGAGGAAAACCCAATAGGCCACAGAGTAGATTATACATCTTTTTATGAATTTATTCTTAAAGGATTCATTCTTGAAAGGAGAATGGTAGTCTATATGCCACATAAAATTTCGATATGTGATTTCAAACAAGGATAGTCCAGTCGTGTATGGGCATAGAATAGCTGATCAGGGATTTCAGCAAGATTTTTAGGTACTGGACTCATATTTCAGTAGTATGGTCCACTGAATAGAATCATTATAATAAACAAATTTGATTTTCCATATTTTCTCAATCGAGAGTTTATTGTGATAATTTGTTTTGAATCAAATATTTAATGTAATAAGGTGCATGAAGATATATATGGTTTGAATGTATTTAAAATTCTGTTATATTTTATATATGTTTTGGAAAATAGATTCTAAACTAGGTATTAACGCCTTGCATGTCTTGAAATGTAGTATAATTAATATAATATATTTTATAGGTTGTAGCGATTGTCAAGGGTTAGGGCGTGATAATTTTATTGGCATCAGAGCTTTTGGTTTTATAAACATTTATGATGCCTTATTTTGATTTCCCTTGATTTCAATCCTTTGAGATCTCTAAATGATTGACAAGTTTAATAGAGTTTGTTATCAATGGACTATAGATTGATCCAAGTCAAATTTTGATTTATTGAGTTGATATGATGAATTGAATACTTATTATATAGAAATACCGTTATGAACCGAAAGGGGGAGGGGTAGACCTTGGAGGAATATAGTGATTCGAGATAATCAAGAAACTTCATCTCATGCTCTACCTTTTGCTTATGATGAGGTACAAGTTTCTATGGATCCTCCATTACAAATGTAGAATCCTGAAGAGAATACTTATTTTCCTTGGTTATAGGAGACCTGGAATACATTTATAACGTTCATGAGTGCACAAAATTTGGTGCTAAACCCAAACTTAATCTTCTCGACCAGTATGAAAATTATCCAAGTTGATTAAAAAAGTAAGACAACTTAGAAGTGTCCCATTTTGTAGAACTACTGATGCTTTAGAAGCGAGTAGGTGGTTAAAGACTATACAACAGAATATGGAGAATATGGGTCTACCAGATGAGGAAAAGCTGAGAGTGGTTACCAGAATGTTTGAGTAAAGTGTTACCACTTGGTGGCAAAATATATCATTAAGAATGAGTATTAAGCCTACTTAGACAGATTTTCAGAGGGTCTTTCAAGAGAAATATGAATCTAAAATAGATGGGTAGTATAGTAGCAAATTATGAGACTCAATTGAGATAGTTGATAGAGTTTATTTCAGAACTTGTCAATGAGAAAACTTTGTGTGCTAAGTTTGAGGCTGGGTTAAATTTAGAGATCAGAGACAGCATGCCAGTGACAGGTAAGCAGAGCTATAAAGAGGTAGTGCAGTTAGCTCTTCAAATAGAATCGTTGATTAGGGAAAGGAGATACATGGTTGGATTTTAGAAAAAAAAGGACCTTAGCATTTCGGTGGGTCAGCCATTGAAGAAGAGTCGTAGTAGTGGATTTTCTAGTAGTCAGACGATGAGTCTAGGAGTTACCTCATTGTTCTCCTCTAAGGATCCACGATCGTCTCAATTTAATACTCTTATCTCGAGATTCAAACGTTCGAGTAAGAAATCATCAAATCGAAGGCGATGTCCAAACTGTAGGCAGTTCCATGATAGACTATACAGAGCTCCTATATTTTGTTATCACTGTAGTCAGCTCAGACATATGAAGAAATATTATCCTACTTTGGGAAGGTCAGAGACGGTGAAACAACCTGGACAAAGTTCAGAGTATTGCTTTTGATTTATTATAAATACTCAAGTCTGAACCCATGAATGGTTTCTCTGACTAATTTGACGAGTGGATGCATTTTCTGAACTAGATCAACGAGCACCCGAGAATTACGATTGAGACATCGGTCGCTATGAACTAGAAAATTCTTAACTTTATCCAGGTTGTGTCACTGCCTTAACCAATGAGCACCGGAGAATTGTCTTACTTCCTTAATTAATTTGGATAATTTTATACTGGTTAAGAAGATTCAATTTAGGCTTGAGTCGGGTTTGGCACCAAGTTCTGTGCACTTAGGAATGCCATAAAAGTATTCCAAGTCTTCTATGACTACGGAAAATGAGTATTCCCTTCAGGATTCTGCATTTTTGATGGAGGATCTACAGGAACTTGTTCCTTATCATAAGTAGTAGGTGAAGCATGAGATAAAACTTTATGATCATCTCGGATCATTACATTCCTCCGAGGTCTACCTCTCCCCCTTTTGGTTCATGGCGATATTTCTACATAATAAGTATTCAATTCATCATATCAACTCAATAAAACAAAATTTAACTTTTAACCTAGACATCCTTATGGAACCCATAATATATCAATGAAAAGCTCTCTCCGAGCTCTAGGAGAGGAAACTACAGCTTCTAAAGAACAAGGTAATATTGAATATAAAATATATGTCACATAAAACACATAAAAGATTTGCCTTTCAGGCTAAGCATACCTTACTGTAGAAAAAGGTATGGGTATTACTATCTTATCAATTCGGATTCCCAAGTCATCTCCTCAATTGTCGTACTCTGCCATCGGACCTTTACCATTTAAATAGTCTTATTCCTCAAGACTCGTTCTTGTCAATCAAGTATCCTCACCAATTGGACCACACATTTGAGATCATCTCTCAAATCGATAGGTGGTACCTCAAGTATGTGTGATGGATCTGGTATATACTTTTTGAGCATAAATATGCGGAATGCATTACGAATTTGGCTTAAATTTGATGGTAAATCTAGTCTATATGCTACCGGCCTAATTCTTTTCAGGATACTAAAAAGGCTAATATAATGAGAATGTAACTTTTCTCAATTTTTGAATCTAATTATTACTTTTCATGGCGGTACCTTTAAAAGACCCGATCGCCTATTTCAAATTCCAATTCTCTCTTTTGATTATCCGCATATGATTTATACCTATCCTGAGCTAATTTTAATCTTTCCTTGATAATCTTAATATTTTCAGTGGTAATCTCAATCAATTCAATATTATCGAGCTTTCTCTTAACAACTTTATCCTAACATAACGGCGTTCTATATTTCCTACCATATAAGATTTTATAAGGCACCATCCTAATGCTAGTCTGATAACTGTTATTATACCCAAATTCTATCAATGATAAGTACATATCCCAACTGCCTGAGAACTCAATAATGTATATCCGAAGCATGTCCTCTAGTGTTTGGATGATCCTTTTTGATTGTTTATCTGTCTAAGAATGAAATGCAAAATTGAAAGTCAACTGAGTACCCATAGCTTTTTGAAGTCTTGGCCAGAATCTAGATGTAAAATAGGGATCTCGATCTAACATAATCATAACTAACACTCCATATAGTCTAATGATCTCTGCTATATATAACTTGGCCAACTTTTCTAGAGAGAAATTTACCCGGATTGATAGAAAGTGAGTAGATTTAGTGAGTTAATCTACTATCACCCAAATTGTATCGTGACCAGCTTGTGTTCGAGGTAACCCAACCATAAAGTTCATGGTAATGTCCTCTCACTTTTACTTAAATATAGGTAGAGGCTGTAAAGTTCCTACAGGTTTCTGATGCTCTACCTTAACTTACTGACATATCAAACATCTAGTCACAAACTCGACTATATCCTTTTTCATCCCCGATCACCAATAGCTCTCTCTGATGATTTGATACATCTTAGTACTGCCCAAGTGCATAGCAAATGCAGAACTGTAGGCCTCCTCTAAAATAGCCTCTCGCAATGCTCTACCACTAGTACACAGACCCATCCTCTGAATGTTAGTGTTCTATCATGAGTGAAGTAGAAATTACTCTCTGGTCCAGCTAAAATCTCCTGGCAAGTCTTGACTAACTCACTATCTTGCATCTGACATTGCCTAATCTGATCTACTAGGATAGGTCTGACTATAAAACCAGCTATCAAGGTTTCAATCTCATCATATTCTAGTGACTCTCTCATCATTTTTAAATAAATCTATCAATAATGGCATGTAAGCAGTACAAACATGAGCTAAACTGGCTAAAGACTTCTTGCTCAAAGCATCTGTCACCACATTTATCTTTCCTAGATGGTAGTCAATGATTAGGTCATAATCTTTAACCAATTTTAACCACCTTCGTTATCTCAAATTCAGCTCCTTCTGTGTAAATAAATACTCAAGGCTCTTATAATCAGTGAATACTCGGCATTGTTCCCCATTAGGTAATGCCTCCATATCTTTAGTCTGAATACCATAGCTGCCACTTATAAATCATGGGTAGGATAATTCTCTTAATGCTTCTTTAACTACCGAGAAGTATAAGTTATTACCTTTCTATTTTGCATTAGGACATATCTGAGGCCCTATCTTTAGGTATCACTGTAAACTATATATCCGCCTCTTAGTATAGGAAGTGTTAAAATCAATGCTGAGGTAAAATAACTCTTCAGATCTTGAAAACTCTATTCACACTGATCATCACACTTAAACTTTACCTTCTTTCATGTAAGTCAAGTTAGTGGTGCAGCTAACAAGGAGAAATCCGTAACGAATCTCTTATAATATCCTTCTAGCCCTAAAAAGTTACAAATCTCTGTAACATTCTTTGATTGTTCCCACTGCACTATAACTTCAACCTTCCTCGATCTATAAATATCCCTTTGCCAGATACAATATGCCCAAGAAAATTCACTTCTCTAAGCCAAAACTCACACTTAGAGAATTTTGCATACAACTGCCTGTCTCTCAAGGTCTGAAGTACTACCCTGAGATGTTGAGCATGTTCTTTCTTACTTATCAAATATATAAGTATGTCATTAATAAACACAATGATAAATTTGTTCAAATAGGCATAAAAAATCTGATTAAGCTGCAGTTGCATTTTTTAGTCCAAAAGGCATAACTAAGAACTCATAATGATCATAACGAGTCTTAAATGTTGTTTTATAGAGGTTATCCTCTCTATTCCTAAGCTGGTGTTATCTTAATCTCAAGACAATTTTGGAAAATACACTTATACCTTGCAACTGATCAAATAAATTATTTATCCTTGACAAGGGATATTTGTTCTTGATGGTTATTAGTTGAGCTGTCGGTAATCAATATACAACCTCAACGTACCATCCTTCTTCTTCATAAATAATATCGGTGCACCCCATGAAAATAAACTAGGTCGAATAAAACACTTATTGACCAAATCTTTTAACTGAGCTTTCAATTCTTGTAATTCTATAGGTGCCATACGGTAAGGTGGAATTGATAATAGTGTCATTTCTGGTATAAGATTGATACAAAATTTAAACTCTCTATCTAACGATAACTTGGGAAATTTCTCTGAAAACACATCAGGGATTCCCTAACCACTAGCACTTATTCCAGGCTAACTTATAAAACTGATTTATCAATCACATATGCCAAGTACATCTGACACCTTTTCTTCAATAATCTCTTAGTCTCTATCGTCGATATTATACAAGAAAGAAGGATCCTCCGCTCGTCTATAAAAATAATTTCTAGCTTACCCGGCCTCTTAAAAGTCACTATTTTCTTAAAACAATCCACTGCAACAAAATGCTGCGATAACCAGTCTGTCCCCAAGATAGCATCGAAATTCTGGATTCTTAACAGAATTAAGTCAGCCTCAAGAGCAGTATCTCCTACAATGATCTCACACTCTCTAAATATAATTTTTCATAGCAATCTTTGCCCCAAGGATGTATGAACAACTAACTCTGGTTCTAAAGGTATCGAGTCTCTATTAACGTGCCGTGCAAATGCCATGTTAATAAATGAACTATCTAAATCAGGGTCAATTAATATGTGTGTCGGATGGTAAAAGATCATCACTATACCTGTGATCACATCTAGATTAATCTGAACCTGCTCTTGATTCATTGCAAATACTCGAGTCTAAACTTGTGACTGGTTTCTCGACTACCTTAATAAGTGGGTACACTTCCTAAACTAGATCAACGAGTATCCAAAAATTATGACTAAGACAGGGGTTGCTGTGAACTGAGAAACTCTAAACCCTATTTTTGATCTCCTCAAACTAGGACAATATTTCTTCATGTGTCCCACCTGACTACCATAGTAACATACTGTAAGAGCTCTGCAAGGCCTATCATAGAACTGCCTATAGTTTGGACATCACCCTCGACTTGATGATTTCTTACTTAAACGTCCAAATCTCGAGATAGGAGTATTAAATCGAGATGATCGTGGATCCCTGAGGAAAAATAGTGAGGCAACTTCTTAACTCATTGTTTGACTACTAGAAGATCAACTACTACGACTCTTCTTCAATGACTGACCCATCAAAATGTTAAGATCCTTTCTTTTCTAAAATCCAGTCCTGGATCTCCTTTCCCTAATCAATGACTCTGCTCGAAGAGCTAACTGCTCTACCTCTTCATAGCTCTGCTTACCTATCACTAGCATTCTGTCCCTGATCTCTAAATTCAATCCAGCCTCAAACTTAGCACACAAAGTTTCCTCATTGACAAGTCTTGAATAAACTCTATCAACTATCTCAGCTGAGTCTCATAATCCATTACTGTGCTACCCATATGTTTTAGATTCATAAATTTTTGCCTTTTCTGATTAATGTGAAAATAAGCAAAATACTTCCTTTGAAAAATCCTCTGAAAATATATCCAAGTAAGGTTAAAACTCAGCCTCAATGATATATTCTACCACTAAATGACAATACTCTGCTCAAGCATTCTGGTAGCCACTCTTAGTTTTTCCTTATATGATATATCCATTTCCTCTATATTCTGTTGTATAGTCCTCAACCATCTACTCGCTTCTAAAGCATCAGTAGTTCCACAAAATATAACACTTTCAAGTTGTTTTACTTTCTTAATCAACTTGGATAGTTTTCATACTAATCGAGAAGATTCAACTTGGGCCTGAGTCGGGTTTAGTACCAAGTTCTGTGCACTTATAAACACCATAAATGTATTTCAGGTCTCCTGTGAGCAAGAAAAATGAGTATTCCCTTTATAATTCTGCATCTGTGATGGAGGATCCACAAAAACTTGCTTCTCATTATAAGTAAAAAGTGGAGCATGAGATGAAGCTTTCTGATCATTTCAAATCACTACATTCCTCTGAGGTCTACCCTTTCCCCTTTCTATTCATGGTGACATTTTTACATAATAAGTATTCAATTCATCATATCAACTCCATAAATCAAAATTTGACTTGACTCAATCTATGGTCCACTGATAACAAACTTTATTAAACTTCTTAATCATTTAGAGATCTCAAAAGATCAAAATCAAGGAAAATCAAAATGAGGCATCATAAATATTTATAAAACTAAAAGCTCTGATATTAATAAAATTGGCATGCCTCGACCATAAGACATCAGGCTCTTGATAATCGCCACAAGCCTATGAAATGCATTATATTAATTATAAAACATTCCAAGACACAAGGTATTAATACCTAGTTTGAAATCTATTTTTTAAACACATACAGAGTATAACAGAATTTTAAATACATTCAAACCATATGTATCTTCATACAACTCATTACATATATTTGTTTCAAAACAAATTATTACAACAAACTCTTAGTTGAGAACATATAAAAAATTAAATTTGTTTATTACAATGATTCTGCTCAGTAAATCATACTACTGAAATATGAATCGAGTACCTAAAAATCTTGATAAAATCCCTGATCAGCTATTTTATACTCGTACACGACTGCACTATCCTAAAATGGAAAAATAAGGGGTGAGTATTTGAAAAAAATACTCAGTGAGTGAATAAGAAAACCAACAAACATATGAGGAGTCATTGTTTGAAATCATATATCGAAATCTCATATGGCATATAGACTACCATTCTCCTTTCGAGAATGAATTCTTTAAGGATAAATTCATAAAAAGATATATAATCTACTCTGTGGCCTATTGGGTTTACCTCTATAAGATAACCCTTACCCCATAGAGCTATGCTATTATCTGTGGTAATCCACTATATAATCTATTGGGCTTTCCTCCATGGGATAACCCTCACCTCATAGAGTTTTTCTAGTATCTAAAATAATCTGCTCTATGGTCTATTGGGTTTTTCTTTATAGAAAAGCCTTCACCTCATAGAGCTATTCTATTATGATCTGATCTGTAGTCTATTGGACTTCTCTTCATAGATTAGCCTCACCTCGTAGAGCTACTCTATAGTCTATTAGACTTTCATATCTAGAAAAGTCCTCATCTCATAAAGGTGATAACAATTGCATATTATATGTCTTTAAATTGAATACTCAGTGGCCTATTGAATCTCCCTACATTGGACAATCTCACCTCGTCGAGTAGTATACTCTAAACTGGCCCATATAGCCTAAGTCAAGGAAGGTGTCTCAAAAGCCTCAAAATCATACGAAACTCTAGCACGCAAGGCCATAAACTTATCATTGGTGACTTACAAGACCAAAACCATAAAACTACAGCACATAAGGCCCAAAATCACAATATTGGCACTCTGGCCATCAAACATAAGTAAATCATACCATAACTTACATTTCTATAAATATAACAAGTGTGTATACATACACACTTCATCATCAATATATGTGTCAAGTGAGATAGTCATAACTAATGACATTAATATATATTGGCCTCTGGCCATCATTATACTAACAGACCAAGCATGCCACAAGCATGTACAATCATTAATATCAACAGTTATATCTATAGCCTCCGACCGCAAACACATCATAAATTCTTTTTTTAGATCTACCACAAATAAGATACCATCCCGGTCACCACACAACCATAATTTTATCACCTCTCATTATCAATCACATATACACACAAAAAAAAAACATATATATATATATATATATATATATACATACACACACATTTTAAGGTATGTAAAATACACAATTATAGTTAAGAAATGATCAAGGGAGGAAACATTCACTCACCTTGAGATAAAGAAGCGCTAGCTCGATGTCCTTCTTGCATCAGAGACACTCTAGGCATGGCTTCTAAACCTATATATATCCATAAAAATTTAGAATTCTTTATATAATCTATTCATGCTATGACATGCATGATGCATAAGTTGACAATATAACTATCGCCATTGTCTTCTTTACCCTGATATTAAACTGATAATCTACTCTCCCTCTCTCTCTCGCTCCTATCAGTCGTCTAACTGCCCCCATTCTCACTCTACTAAAATATTCTCGGTTTTCTCAACTCCATTGCATGCTAAAATACCCTAATTTATCAATCCAATTGATAAATTAGAGTATTCCTAAATTTTAAGGTTTTAAGAATAGTAATCTAACTCTCTTTTTCTTTATTCATGCTCAAAGACAACTTAAATCAGAGAAATAAGCTGAGGGGAGGAAAATACTTATCCAAGCTGGTAGATATGCTCTGATCCCCTCTTTGTTTAATCCTCTCTCTAGGCTATGGTTCACCCATGACTCTTCTCTCTTGATTCCTCATAAATTATTGAGTAGAACTCCAATCCAAAGGTGTTCTTGAAGTCTGATGTTGATTTGTTAGAAGATCCAAACGAGAATAGTAAGGATTGGTGATGATTTGACTGAGATAGGGCTTGGATATAAGAGTAAAAAGAAATGGGTTCAGATGAAGGAGAAGAGAGAAAGTGAGGAAGATGGGTATCGATCGTTTATATAAAATAGACCATGAAGTGACTAAAATGTCCTTCCAAAGATACTAAGGTGTGATAAGTTGCAAGGTGTCAACAACTTACCCAAACGTATCGATACCTTTGATTTTCACTGTTCATAAAGGTTGTAAGGTGTCGATACCTTTCCCAAACGAATCGACACCTTTGGCTCTCTACACTAAAAGGTGTCAATACCATTCCCAAGATATCAATATATTTAGTCAAAAATATCCCAGTTCTATCTTACGTCTCAAGGTGTCGACACATTTCTTCAAGGTATCAACACTTTTCCAAAGGTATCGACACCTTTCTCTTTTTCTTCAGTTGAGGATTGTTACCTCAAATGGTTATAACTTTTAACCCAAACATCCTCATGGAATCCATAATATATCAATAGAAAGCTCTTTTCGAGCTCTAAAATAACAATAACTTTTTTTTTTTCAGTTGGAGATGATTTAAGGGTTAAAAATTCAGTTCTTTTTCATTAATTCAATATTCTTCACCACACACCTCCTCAAATATAATTCCAAGATAACACACCTCTAATGCATAATCTACACACAACAACATACACGAAATCTCATAAGAGATTTATTATAATATCCATAAACTTAAAGAACGAGGTTTACAAAACCTTTGACAACTATCTCTACCTCCATCTACCACTTCTATGCTTATGAAACTTCTTGAGCGTATGACAAGTCTTGAGTCTATGGTTTATATAGCCCTATATCACATTAACCAAAGATTGGACTGTTAGAGATATGCCCTAGAACCAATCGTGTCATATGGTTCTGGGTCATTATTTCTTGTGTATATACCTTTTATAATTAATTGTAAATTGT
>JAVXUL010024222.1:0-11725 GCA_035590515.1 Trichilia minutiflora
GGTTTTCATGATTTTAACCTAGGGTTTTTGGCATGAAAAACTTACATTCAAGCATGCAATAGGCCATAGAACCTTCATCATTATCTTCCAAAACTTGTATTTCTTTTCTCATACTTTATCTCCATTGTTCGTCTTTCATTGCTTCTGCATAAGAATTTAGTTCATGATTCATTATAATTGCTGTCAAGAAATACTGATGTTATTTAAAAAATTTATCATAACTTATATAATGTGCTGAAAAGTAAGGTATACTTGAGAAATTAGATTAGGAAAGTGAGCATTATGAGGGGTTTACTTTGATGGTGTTTGTTACATAGTTCTTCAAACGAATAGAAGGTTGCTTGACTCATTATCACCTACTTAGTTCCTTTGTCACTACTTCATTTTTTTCCACTTCTTCACCATCTTCATTATTTAATTCCTCTATTTTCTAACTCAACTCATTAGCTCTCTCTATATTTTTATCGTATTCCTCCCTTGCATCACTCCCAATTTTATCACCCAACTCTACAACTCTATTTTGATTGTTCTTATTGCCTATTGTTTTCTCATGTAAAAATTTTGTTTCAGCAAGCACTACATCTCTTGATACGAAGAATTCATTAGTTTCTAAATCGTACAATCTCTATCCTTTCTTTTTAAACGAATACCCAACAAAAATACACCTACGATTCCTACTAGTAAACTTATCCTTATCTTTATTCAGATTATGCGTATAGTACAAACAACCAAAAACTCGAATATGTTTGTAAGATAGTACTTTTTCAAATATTATCTCATATGGGATTTTACTATTTAATAAAATAGCTGGAGTCTTATTAATTAAATATCCAACTGTAAGTACACATTCTTCCTAAACTTTATAAGTAAATTTTTTTGAAAACGCAAGGCTCTTGCCACATTAAAAATATGGTGATGTTTTCTTTTCACTAGGTCAGTTTGTTTAGGTGTTTTTACACAAGAAGGCTTATGTAAAATCTCTTATTAATCAAAATATTCTTTCATACACACGAATTCATTACTGTTATCACTTCTAACAATTTTCACATTATTTTCAAATTGGCATTTAATCATTATAATAAATTTTTTTAACAACATAAGTCACTTCATATTTTTTATTCAACAAATATATCCGCACCGTACCCGTGTGTAATCATTAATAATTATCAAGAAATAAATTGCTCCATATGAAGCTAGAATTCTATAAGATCCCCATAAATTATAATGTATTAAATTAAAATAACATTCAACTTTATTATCACCAGAAAAGAAAGTTTCTCTTCAAAAGTTTTATTGATTTTCCTATCTACACTATCAACTTCTGAAATTAATTCCACCACCTAGGGGAAGGACGACCCATTCTCTTATGTCAAAGCTCAAAAGATCTCTCATCAATTACCTTGCAAGCATTCACTTACACCACTCCCTTAAGCAAGTACAACCTTTGCGTTGCTCATCCGCTCCAATCAAGCTCCTTGAAATTAGGTACTGTATAATACAAATTTTCTTAGTGAGTTGAATAACCAAATTTGAATCTTAAGTAGTTGTAATATATAAATCAAATTATAATTTAAATTAGGCACATAAAGAACTCATTGTAATTTTAAGTTTCCTCTAAGTAATACGGCTCATTCTTTCATCGTGATAGTCTTTTTTCTATTAAGCAATTTGATTGAGCGTAATACGATATCACCCAATTCTTTTAAAAATATAAATATTTCTATCATATGATAATAACCTCTTGTGTTAATAATCTAAAAAAATATTCGTTTCATACTTATCAATCTCTTATTGATATTATTCTGATGAGCACTTAATATATTAATATATTGAGTAAAGTTAATTATTATTTATTACTCAATTCACTAAAATCTTTTTGATACGAATATGTCACAATCCTATATCTAATATCACTTCTAATTGGTTATATGATATTGGATTGGTACAAACAAACAAACAAAAAGATATGTATAAGATTTTTAAAATAAATAAATTAAATAAGATAATATTAAATAATATAATAAATTTCTATTAAATAAAGTAATCAATAACATTCGCAGAGTGAAAAAAGAAAAAGAGGAAAAATATTCTTATTTTTAGGAGAAAACGACGGGCTGTGTCTGTTCTTTTCTTACCATGACCACATCATCGACCGCATCATCCGGTTCATTGAAAAAGGATTCCAGATTTATAGCATATTGTTAAATTGTATGGTCATAGTCAGATTCATCACCGTCGATTTGAATGCATAAGATGTGACATATGCGTTCCACGTATGTTTAAGACTATTCTTGGAAGCGGGTGGCTGAGTGAGATGGGTTAATCATTCCAACTGAACTCAGATTATAATTAATTCACCCCAATAATCCTGGTTTTAAATTAACGTTCCTTCGTCATTTTCAAGATTACTATACACTCATATTTACAATTATATAAGAAACAAAGTTCTTCGTACAAATCAGTCTATAGTTAATAATATATAACGTAGATGTACTTTAATTACATAATTTATTATTTTTTAACATCTTAAACTTTTATAATATACATTTCAATTTGTATATTTAAATTATGCTATGTTTTTGATCCACCCAAATCAGTCTTATTCGGACTATTTTGAATGGACCAATTATTGTAACAACACAGCAAAAGTTCCGACGTATAAGACTCATGCTGTGCCGGGTAAAAATTCAAATAAGTTGGGCCACACATAGTATGAGACTGAGTAGACTCGATTATAGATAGGTAAGAATGGTCCAAGTCTCAATTACTTTATGAGCATATTTAATATTTAATATGGAGACGTTGTAATGATACCATACCGGCATACAACTAATTTTGGCTTTTACCCTATCATTATTATTTTTTTTTTAAACCCGGAAACTCCAATCTTAAGCCAACATCCTGAGATTTATTTGTCCCGAAATTTATCACGGAGATCCAGGCCCTCGACTACCTTAAAACAGCGTCACGGAAACGGGATCCAGACCTAAATCGAAAGCACCCGTGATACTTTAATCGGTAAGTATCCTGACAGACGGTATCAAACGACTGGAGAAAACCTTATCATTATTATTGTGGGATAAAACTTATATTACTTAAAATATGAATAATCCCATCAAAATTTGGTGTTATTAAATATTTTACTAACTTTACTTTCAAAGTAAAGTGAAAGTTAGTTATCTCAAATATTAAAATGATAACCATCGTAAAATGGAAGTTAAAATATGAGTTTTACTAAAAGTTCGTTTGATTGAATTTTTTAAAATAGGGCAATTTAGAGTAGAGCTTTATAAGTAAAAACGTAGAAATTTTAATTAAAAAGGATTAGTTGTTTGCTTGTGGATAACTTTTAGTAAAAATTGCTTAATTACTTTAATAAATAAGTTTTTAAAAATCATTTTGAAAAAAGTAAAGTAAAATTCTAAAAATAAAACGAGGGTATTTTAAATAATTTAACTTTTAAAAAAAACTGAGAAGGTTATGTTGTCAAAAATTAAAAAAAAAAATTGAACTCCTCCAAATAAAAGTATAATAGCTTTTTTAATTATTCAAAAGCCTTTCTGCAATAAAAATTATATGATATAAATTTTTTAATATTAAAAAAAACATTTTGACCAATAAAAATTATCAAATTTCTTTTATAACTTTACTTCTAAGTGAAAGTTATTTGTACTAAATAAGCCTTTAAATGGGCACACTCAAAAAATTTAAAAATAGACCTAACAAATTTTATATTTTTATTATACATGTTATTAATAATATGTCTTGTATATATATTTTTTATTTTAATATTTTGAGTAATAATTATCTTGCATTATTTTATTTGAAAGATAGTAGTTTTTAAAGTAAAAGTTATAAATATAAAATTTGATTTATTATAAAAATAAAAACAAACAAATAAATAAAGATTAAAATGTCATACAAGTAAGTATTTAAAGAATAATAAACATAATAATGTTTTATTTCATTATAAATTTAATTAATTGTATTTATTTATATTATATTTTAATTAGTTATAGACATTTAAACTGTATTTTTACAAAACTATTCTATCATAACTCGTTCTTGTTAAAGAAAAGTGCAACACTTTGTTATTCTCACATTGTATCATTGAAAACAAAATTAACTTGATTACGGAAGAGTACCTGACTCCATATCACAAATTTAAATTTGCAAACTTTGTTTAGAGCCTTTCAAGTGTTGAATTTTTAGATTACAGTAAGTCTCGTGATAGGATAATAGAAAAGTCCCCTTTTATATTCAATTTTAGGGACAATAATTCTAATTATTTCTACCTGACCTATCATGAGATAGAAAATAAGACCCAACGTCATATATCAAGTCTTGACTCTAAGAATCGGCACACATTATGATTGTTATGAACTCAAAAAATACATTTTATTATATTAGAATACATGTCAAGGACACATAAAACTTTAAATTTATTTCCAAACCAAATAGCAATATAAACAAACTCGAAATTATCCAAATGCATATTAATATGATATTTCCCAATCAAATGCAAAATAACATCACTCATTGGGATCAAACCATATAATATAAATATGTCAAATTTCAACACAAACTCAATTGAGTAAAGCAAATATAAATCATTCAATACATTATACTCAATAGACTAAGGTATAAAATGAGTTGTGTACCTGAAATTCGTACTGAAAAGTCTAATCTATTTAATTATACCTATCATATGACTATACTATCTTTAAATGTGAGGGAAAGAGATGAATATTGAGAAAAACTCAATAATTGGATGTACAAAATAATTTTCACATAATAAATCAACTTTAAACCATTCTCCCTGAATCAATTAAGAAAATGATATATCAATAATTAAATTATCAAAAGGCAAAACATCAGTTGATAATGTCAGTTGTTTTATAATTTATTAGATTTTCATCCATTTTATTTCAGGCTATAGGATAATCCTTACCTCGTAAGGTTACTTTAGGGTTTATTAGATTTTTAAATATAAGATAATGCTCACCTCATAAAGTTAAGAGTGTAATAGCATGTTATACTTTTCATTATCAAATATTTCCTCACCTCATAGAGTACTTTCTTAAACATCAACACACAAAGTCAAATCAATATCAAAATAACAAAGTATTGGCTCTTTAGTTTTAGCTATATAAAAATCCATCATCATCAAATCCAAATCCATAGCATATATATATATATATATATATATATATATTGTAGGCCAGATGGCAAGTTCCAAGAGGGGAGTGAATTGAAAATTTAAAACGTTAAAACAAAATCTTTAAGTGGTTCGTAAAAGATTATGAAACCGACTATGTGTTATGTGAACTAAATGCAGAGAAAGAGAATAAACACAGAAAAATAAAATATGCAAGACATAATTTTTATAGTGGTTCGATTATAAGTCTACGTCCACTCTTTTAGGATGAATCCACTCACACCGAGGATTACTAACTCTTTGTTTCTACGGGTCAAGAGAAATCCAAATACAACTCCTTTTTATATGGTAAAGGGCAACCACAATACATCTTTCTTTAGAACGGGTGAAATGAAACCCAATACAATCTTTCTTACAACGGGTGAAGAGTAACCCTGAATGTATTTCAGTACATAACGATAGAAGTTTGATCTCTCAAAAGAGTAAATGTTCAATAAATTCAAGCTTTCTCTCACTAAAATAAATACAGATGAAATAAAACAGAGAGAATAAGAATTTAATTCGCAGAGAATTGTTTTTTAGATTTTATGCTTTTTGTATCTCACTTTGACCAACCTCTGATTCTTCAAATATGGCTAAATTTATATCTAACTCTTAATTCTTCCAACGGCTTTATTTGCTCTCATTAATGGCAACATTAATTGCTTCTGAAGTAGCTGTTACTATTATGATTTGTTGTAGAAGCTCATACTTTTCTTCACGGTATCGATACGTTTTAATTTGAATCTTGAGTGTATCGATACGTTGGGCTTTGTTGTCTTGAGTGTATCGATACGTTTTCCAAGGTATTGATATATTTTCAAGTAAATTTGATAAGTCCGTCACGAACATGTTGATGTGCTTTTCAAGGGTATCGATACGTTTGTCATGGACTTCAAAGGTATCAAAAAGTTCCTGCGTAAATTTTGATTTCTTCGTTACCAACGTATCGATACGTTGAGCAAGGGTATCAATACGTTTGATCAATCTTCAAGGGTATCGAAATGTCTTGAGGCAGGGTTCTAAAACTATGGCTTAATTTCTGCACTGTAATCAAACGTGTTGATACCTTTAAATAGGGTATCGATACGTTTGAGTCTGACCTTGATTTCTTGACGCTTTCGATTCCAAATTTGAACTCCTTGAAACATATTTGCCTTTCCAAAAATGATCAAGTGAAATTTATGTCTTTTTAAAGGTATAATCATCACTCAATAAATTATATATATAAATATATATCACCTGTATAAATTATTACTCTATATATTTTGGCATCATCAAAAACAATCTTTTGCCATTTAAAACAAATAGCATCCAAATATTTTGGGGCCATCATATATATATCAAATCATTTCATAGTAATGTAAATTGTATTAATAGGGTAAATTCATAATCGGTCCCTTGGCCTCAATTATATATACATCATGTCACAAAACTATCACAAACCATACATAGGTTTATACACAAAACTGAAATCATAAAAATAAGTTTTTGACTTCCTAACCCATTTGAAAGCATATAAGGTTGTATAAGAAATTTAAAGGAAGTAAAAAAAAAAAGAAGAAGAAAAGTTCACTCACAAATTTGAGGCAGGGAATCACCCTTCCAATAGTCCCCTGTCGACAATTATACTCTATCCAAATTATCTATGCCTATAGATATCTGAAAAATAAAGTTTAACGATCTTTTCTCATAATATAAACATACTATGTAATGAATGATACATATGTATACACATTTCATTATCTCTAATTCCTTATTCGATACGATTTATTTAATCTTTAAATTTTAACGAACAATAATATAATTCTATATGCTCAATTATACTTACGATTTCTATCTTTCGATAATTTGATGTTTATTTTTTATAACTCATATACATTGAATTCGAGCTCAATTGATCAAAATTGTATAAAATTACTTAATATATAGTAAAATCCTAATTGTACAATGGAATATCTCACTATTTATTTATACCAAATATTCCAAATCACAATTTTAATAATCTAATTCTTATTATAACTACTCTATGTTCTAATTAACATAATTTAAGTCGAATTTCTATAATTAAAACTAAATTTCTCGGATGAATAATAATTCCTAGAAATTCAAATTTATCAAATTATATAATTGGATCTATAAACTACTAGAAAACTCACCAAAGAGTTAATTCTAACCTTAAAAAATGATTTAATCGGTTAAGTCTAACCCTAGAAAGCTTTAATCATTGCAAATTGATAAAAATTCTAAATTCATAAATAGTAACCCTAACTTTCTTCAAGTTGATTTCTTGGCGATATCGATGAAATGAAGCATATATAATGATGAGAGAGTGAAGTTATTTGATTTCTAGTAAGAATTGACAATTTAATCGATGAAAAACAAAAGAATCAAAGAAAAATAAAAAAGAGGTAGGGATAGTTGTAGAGGGAAACCAGGAGAGGAAGAGAAATAGGGAGAAAATGATCATTCTCCTTGTTCAACAATATATATATATATAAGGGCTTGGGTAATTATCATAATGCCTTTGAAGAAAGAGAAGAAAACAAAGAGGTTTAAAGGAGGTCGTTCAGGTTCTTCATGTTCAAAGTATCGATACTTCTCCCCTAAGTATCGATACTTTTGCTTAAAATGTGGGTTACATGAGATCGTCACATTTAAAGTATCGATACTTTTCTTAAAATATCCATACTTTTGATCAAAACATAGGTTATACAGTGTCGTTACGTTCAAAGTATCAATACTTTCTCCTATAGTATCGATACTTTTCTTCAAAGAGGCTCACCCAAGTCCTCAATATCACAAAGTATTGATATTTCTTTCGGTTGCGTATCAATACTTAGGTCCCTCACTGTTCATAAAACCAAAAAGTATCGATACCCTTAAGGAATGTATCGATACTTTCTGTGTTGGGCACCCTGAGATATTGATCCTCAGAAATAAGTATCGATACTTTCTCCCTTACATGAATACTTTCAATCGTTAAATAGCGCATTATGTTTTAAGTATCGAAACTTTTTGTAAAAGTATCGATACTTTTAACTGTGTACATATCGATACTTCTTCACTTTTATCAAATGAGGATTGTTACTTCCAATACTCATAACTTTTGATCTAGATATCCTCACAAAACTCATAATATATCAACGGAAAGCTTTCTTCGAGCTTCACAAAAATGATATAGAACTTTTTCTCAATTGAATATAATTTTAACGTCAAATATTCAGTTCTTTCTCACTATTAAATTATTCAACATTACTCAATTCTTTAACAAGAATTTTCAAATCAATAAACTATTATATGCAAGAACCGTATGAAATCATATGTATACAAATAAATAGAAAAAATTACGATAATATCCACTTAATCAAAGAATGAAGTTCACATACATTGTAATGACAAAGACCTTGAGGGCAAAATATATGAAAATATCGATATCTTCTAATGATATATCGATGATTGATACGTAGCAAAGATTTTAAAGAAAAAGGAGCTCCAATATCGATATAATTTAGTAAATATCGATACCTTTTGTATATTTTAAAATGTAACGGCTAGTTTAACGTAGTTATTATGTATATTTAATAAAGATTCAGAAAGCCGTTGAAGCTATCATTCAAGGACATAAATACATGGATTTTTACTGAAGACCTAGAGAATTTTCAAAGAATATTAAGCTCAACTTCCCGACAACAAGAAAACATTCCTATACATTCATTTTCATCTTTCTGTAACTTAATTTTGTAATTACTCTAGAGAGAAAAAGCTTTAAAAACATTACACTTATTATAAATCAACTCTGTATGAGAGTTTATCATTCTAATTCTTGTAAAATCAATGGGGTTACTCTTTACCTAAAATAAAGTAAGAGTGTATTAGATTTTTTTTCACCCGATTATAAAGAAAAAATTATACGTGTGTTATTCTTAACTTAGAAAAACAAAGAAGTATAACAGATTCTAAGTACGAAAATTGAAGTTGAGAAGAGTAGATGTAGGTATATTACCGAACCAATATAAAAATTTCTGTTTGCACTCTATCTATCTATCTCTCTACTTTATCTGTTTTGATTGTCTGATTATTTATACTTGACATTTATTGCTAAATTTTTCAATCATTGTATTAATCATTTAACAGATTTTAATAAAAGTTCTTAAATTATTATTTTACCCAATTCACCCCTCTCTTGGATGACATTATTTAGGCCAATAAGTGATATCAGAGCCTAGATCACATTTTCATTAAAGATTAACATCTTAGAATAGTAGATCATAATGACAGCATTTAGTATTTCATTCTAGGTTATAGAGGGTTAGTCCACTCATCATTTTTCCTCTTTCAATGATACTGATAATGCCTATTAGGTGAACAAGGATACAAATTTATTTGACTACACTAGATTTTGACATCTTTAGTATTATAAAAAATCGATATACATGTTAGTATGTATGCCCTAGAAACTATTTGTGTTATCGGTTTCAGGGCTTATAATCTTGTATAAACCTTATATTTATTAATAAAAGAAGTAGTTCTTTATTTATATTCATTAGCTGCTTCCTTTATTTTTTATACAATGAATGAAGAATGTATGTAAATTATTTGGATAGTTTTATTTAATTATTAAATAAATTATCAAATCGTTCCCTACATACGTGGTGTGGAATGGACAACTATATTACATAGTAGTATATTAATTACTACCTAATGATATAATATGATAATATATGAAGGCTGACAATATGAGTATTGTCATAAGGACATTAGTGTGGATTTATAGTTGAAGAACTGTTTATCGAACAGGACTGAATATCGATAAATCACATAGTATGCATGTAGTCAATGATTTATCGATAGATTATAATAGTGTGCGACGTAATCCTTTGACCTGAGAGGTCTAGAATCAGATTCTTTATGGATGGGTATATTTTATCACTTGTAATTTGATTTGTGATTTAAAGATTAGTTGTGTTGAAAAGAATTATTGATGTGTTAGATTTTGTGTTTTGAATTGGTGATTAGTTGTGATTGTTTTTAGTTGCAGCTGGTGTTTGAAGTTGAAATTGTGAAGATGCCATAGAAATCGGTAGCCTTTAAAACTATAATAGCTATCGTTTAACAAAGAGGAGGAGGATAGCAATCAGTTAGATATGACATTCACTCTCATCTCTTATGTATTATTTATTTTATCCTTATGAGCCATTAATTTTGAGCATTGAGGATAATACTCGATTTAAGTTTGGGAGGTATATACATGATTGTTGTTTGTTGTTCTTATCTTCGTTGATAAAATTTTATAGGATTAAGGCAGTCTTATATTTGTATAGCCAATTTTGTTAGAATATTTTTAGAATTTTTAAAGAATTTGTGTTTGTTTTTATATTAATCCTATATGTTGTAAATTTTTTATGTTTTATGTTGATTTAGTTTTGTTTGTTTTGAATGATTGTATGTGTGTGATTATGAGAACTAGTAATAGGAGGATAAAAATTGAAACCTTTTTATTGACGTTGAATTTAGATTGGATGAGGTTCACTGTGAAATGGATGTGTGTTAGCAGCTTGAAAAGTTAATATATAAGTTTAGAAGAATTTTTATGAGTTTAGAATTTAAGTTGGTCAATTGTAAAACCTAAGCTTGTAAAAGTTTCGTTTTTCATGAAAAGTTAGCACTAATCCTTGAGCTATTGAAAAAAATTTTTAAAAAAAAATAAAAAAATATAACAAACCACTCCACTCTCTTAAAGTGCTTAGTAAAAGGAGGTTTTGACACCAAGTCTTAACTTTCATGTTCAATGATGACTTCAGATAAGAGTATGTAAAGTAACTTGAGTTTCTAAAAGGTTGAGTAATTGGGGGTTAACCATAAAATATCAACATTTATATAAAAAGTTCGACTAAGAGTAAAGTAGCGTAGCAAATAAAATGCTCAAGTGTATTGTAACGACCCGTACCTCACCCCGAGGGTATAATTGTCATTTTCTAAATCTTTCATTCATGCATCTGCATGCATTTCATGTTTTATGGGGTTATGGATGTGATCCTAGGCTCGTGTGGGGCCTATTAAAGTGAAAATCCGAATTTTTGGCAAGTTCGATCGACCGAATTGAAGAATTCGTTCGACTGAATCGTTGGGAACTCTCTGGACATTTTTCGTTAGAACGAATAGAGGATTCGTTCGATCGAAGTGATAAATTTGTTCGACCGAATAGGGGCGAAATAATGAAAATGCCCATTTCTAGAAGCTCCTTCCTTTAGAAAACTTAAGGGCAAAATGGTAATTTCACCCTTTTTTTATAAAAAAGGGTCTGAGGGTCGAATTTTTCAGCTTTTCTCCCCATTTTCCTTCTTCTCTCCCTACCTCCCGTTCTCTCCCTCTCCTTCTCTTGTCTTTGCTCAAAACTTGCCCAAATCTTGATTTTTCTTCACAGACAAGTCACATTCCGGGCGTCTATCTTGCTGGAAGCATCAATTTGTGGAAAGAGACGCGGATTTGGTGTGGAAGAAAAGCTAGGGTTTGGAGAAATTTGGG